>LOEQ01004278.1:70067-99138 GCA_001685075.1 Bramus lutescens
GGGAGGGAGAATGGGGGAGGGGAAGGAAAATGGGAGGAGGGGAGGAGGTGGAAAATTTTAATATTTAAATAAATTATAAAAAACAAGAGGGTGTTGGGATTGTCTGGAGATGGTTGTACGTGACCCACCAATGTCAGGAACCAAACTTGAGCAGTATCTGCTCCCTGAGCCATCTCTCCAGATTCTATGCTTATATTTACTTTGCTTTAAATTTTATTTTGAAATTATCTTATTTATTTTGATTTAGTGTGTGTGAGTGAGTGCCTGTATGTGTCTATGTGTGTATGTGCCTGGCTAGTGCCCTCTTGGGCCAGAAGACTGTGCTGGATCTCTTGTAACTGAGGTTATAGATGCTGGCAACCAAATCATGGTCCTCTACAAGAGCAGCAAGTGTTCCTTACCACTGGTATATCTCTCTATTCCCTCTCCATTCCCCCTCCTATTTTTCAATAGAAATGTAAGTCAATTTTCTTATTGGTGGTTGACAGAGATACAGTAAATCAACCTTAAAAATCTTCACAACTTAGAACTTTAGTTGTTTCTGGGAACTCTGTTCTCTCACTTGCGTTCAGACAGCAAAAGCAAGAAGGCCCTGCTGTTGAAAAGCCACAAACAGTTTCCAGTTCTGGGATCTTGAAAATGCACAAGGTTGTCAGGAACCCAGAAGTATCACCTGCAGAATCCAGGAAAAAAGTGCATTATTTTCCACTGCTTACCAGAGAATCTAGGCTGTGTTTTCCTCACCACTTATTGCCATTTGCAAGAAAGGAAAGGAAGGTAGCTTTACAGCAGGAGGTGGGAAGCATTTTTTTCTGTAAAAGATCAGAGAGTAAATATTTTAGGCCTTGGGAGGCATATGGCCTCTCTCGCAGCTCCTCAATGCTACAGCTAAAGTGCAAAAGCAGCCACAGGATGGAAATGAATGGTTGTGTGTTCTGATAAAGCTTTATCTGCAAAATAGGTAGTCCACAAGCGATAGTTGGCTGACTTTAGCTTTAGACTGAAGGCTATGAGGTCCTACCCCAGCCAGAGGCGCCATTTGTAATTGGTACTTTCTGGGACAGGGGAGTCTATTTTTTTTTTTTAAGGAAGTGGCCCCTGCAATTTAGTGGAAGTCCCATGAGTATATATAGACAGCAGAGATAGAGTCTACAGGTTTAAGATAAAGGAAGAGGACTTAAAGTTGAGTGGACAAAGAAAGTGCCTGGATCTATGAGGAGATGTGTTGGGAGTGAATGTGATCAAAACACACGGTAGGAAATTCTCAAAGAATTCTTTTGTTCTTAAAGGCAACAATGTGCTTTTCACTCCGATCTGGCCCCACAAGAGCAATTCTGTTCCATCATTCATTCCCTCTCCTCTCTTTGGCCTAAGTACTTCTGAAGAAAAACACCATGTGGACATTTTCATCATGGAATCCACTGCAGATTTAAAGAAGAGTAGGGTGGAAATATAGGGTGATTTCTATGTTCTTTGTCTCTTTCAATGTAAACTTAATAGATAAAAAAATAGAAACAAGTGGTATTGAATATTTTGAAATTTCTTTTAAAATTGGAATTATTTCAAATTTATTAGTCCTTTGTGAAATTTATAAAATGTGTTTTGATAATATTTACTCCTTTTCTCCAGCTCTCCCCAATCCATCCTCCTTTCCTTACTCACGTAACTTTGTATTAATTCTTTTAATTCTTCAAGACCAATCTGTTCTCCCCAAATATTCTTGTCTGTGTGTCTTCTACTGGAGACTATCAGAATCGCCAGAGACTACACTCTTAGAGAAAACTGTCCCCCACTTCTCCCTGCATCTACCAATTTCCTATAGCTCCACTGCTTGGAATAGGCTCTATACTAAGTTTGTAATATTTTGCAACAGACAGGACTGGGAAGAAGGCGGTCTGCTCTCTTTCTTACTCCTGCTTTGTCATATGCATTAGATAAAGTGAGCATCAGCTAATCAGAAAGGCGTTTGATCTTTGTCTTCTCTGTTTAATGTTGCCTGGTGGCAAACCATAATTGGAACAAAAAGCCATAGGAGATGAAGCAGGCACTATTATCCCTAATGGATGTCAGGCAATGAGGGCCCGGCTGTAAGAGTCTGAGCTTGAAAAGTTCTCCAGAGCGTGTCTCTTTCACCATGTAGCTTTGGGAAATAAAATAACTTTGTCTCCAGGTTTGGAACAATTTTCTCTAAGAGTTTGATTCTTTTAAAGGAATTTCACAAAACTCTTACCTCTGGGGGGAAAAGTGTATTCAAATGTTTGCATGTATACAGATACATGAAACTTTTTAAGCCTCTCTGAGAACAACTCTCACATATGTATAATATACATACGTATAATCATTGGGAATAATTTACAGCATCTCTAAAACTGTAACCTTGACCCAAATGATTTTTTTACTTTATTTTACAATTTTATTTGCTTTAAAGCAGTTTTTGTTTCCCAGAAAAGTTGAAAGAAAGGTGTAGAGATTTCCCATGGCCTTGAAGCTCAAATTTTCTTTTCATTGAGTTTTATAAAAATTTAAGCTATAAATTTTCTTTTTACTCTTTAGGGATTTACATCCCCACAGTATGATTTGAATAAGCTATGATTAACAGTAACCTACAACTGAGAAAATACCAACTGAGGGAGCTAGGGTGTATTGGGGGCATCCGTGAATGAATGAATGAGCAAATGAACAGATGCTTTTGTTTCTCAGAGTATTCCTTTCTCAGATTTATTTTACCAGCTCAGATTATGTAGTAGAAGTAGCATTGTGTCAGTCATTGAAGACCTGGGGTCCAATTCAGCTTCACTGTTTCCTACCTGAGAACTCCTGGACAAGGGTTTTAACCCCTTTAAACTTCAGTTTCTTCTTTTGTAGAAAGGAAGTCTAGTTCCTGTAACATGTATAGGATTTGATTGTGTATGAGTGGAAATGAAAGTGCTGTGTTAATATGGGGGTATTCCCGACAGAATTAGACAGTTCTTGAGAGTAGACCTGAGCTTTACTCCTATTCTTCACCATGGCTGTACAGGAAGTCATCTTCCAAAGATCCTTTGCTGCCTCATATCGGTAAACGTTTAATGACAAATACATGTTCACCTGTTCCATAGGAAATAGAAAACGCACGTCACTGTGAGATTGCATCTAATTCAAATATCGTAATTTGGAAAGGACGACTATAAACTGGCTTTCATGCATGACAGATTGCCATAGACTGACGGCAACGTGCAAAGGAAAGGAATTGACAAATGTTAGGACTGGAAACTTCTTTATCAGCAGTCAGAAAGGCAGTGGAGCCTTTGCCACTAACAGAAATCTAACAAGACCGTATTTCTACTCAGTTTGTCTTCGATAAAACTCACCAGATCATACTTAGTGTCTGCTCTAACAGCTAATTCTCTCTTTTGAATTTGACATTACTGAAACTGTATATGTTTTGCAGTATTCTTTTAATGCCAGTGTGTATGAACTGTACATATGTAATATACATGGGGCAATATAATTCCAAACAGTCACATTAACTTTTAAATTCTTAACCCATGAAGCTGGTAGTTATGTTTTCCTTTCACCGTGTTTGTGTATGTGTGTGTGTGTATCCATCTTACAGAAAGGAAACAAAATATTGTAATCATACATGCTTGAATTATAGAATAGTATTCAAATCAATAATCCATGCAAGTTGGAAACTCCAGCCACATATTGATGATCAGAGGTCGTTATTGAGAGAGATTTCAAACCTGAATTTCTTGGATCATATAGATACTTTGGACAATGTTAATAAAAACAGAAATCAGGGTCGGTACTAGGGGAAAGGGTGACAACAGCTGACTTCATGTGTGAAATCAAACACAGCCCAGTGACTCATTTGGCTGCTTCAATTCTGCCGTCTGAGAATTTGACTGCCAGAAAGGGGACAAGTGAGCATAGAAACAGCCTGTTCACTAACACTTAGAATGGCAGACCAGAGGGTGCACAAAGAGAGGGGCAAGAAGGGAAGTCTGCCTCAAGTTTTGAACATGACTCTCTGAACTACTCCAACACAACCAGAGAACTTTCTACCCAAAGGGGAGGGGCAGTGACTTATTTAAGGAGTGAGCAAAACCATCAGGTTCAACTATAAAAAAATGCCACTACTGACAGCCTGAAACAATTGCATTTCAGCAATTTCATATGATTCAACTTTACATGCTACATAGGTGTTATTGTCATACCTTGTGGTATACACATATGATCAACACTTAAATCCAACATGAAAGTTACGCACATCTTCCCAGGCTACGAAGACAGCTTCTCAAAGGGATGAGAAAACCAACTTCTCCAAGCTGTTGCTTTGAAATTACCTCCATTGTCTATAGGCATATCAATTTAGTCACTTGGAAACCTGGTTATGCTTTATTTTCAAACACTTATTTCATGGCTAAAAAGACTATGCAATGGTTTAGAACATTTGCTATTCTTGCAGAGGATACAGGTTCAGTTCCCAGCACTATGTAGTGACTCCTAACTGTGTAATTCTAGTTACAAAAGATCTGACACATTTGGCTTTTTCTACTGACATGGCAGAGAAATACAATTAAAAATAATTTATCTTTAAAAAATTTGTATCTTGTGTTTTAGGCACAAAAAGCTTAACAACTATCAAGGTACAACTGAGTATTTCATTTTAAAATATAGCTAAAAATAAATCTTTCAAAACTAAGGTGCAAAAAAAAACACCCCAAAAACAAAAAATGAGACTTCTTACAGAAACCAAAGAACAGTTAGGAAATTCTAGTCGGCTATTTTCAGCTTCAGCCTCAAATCGTCAGAGTCAGGTATGTTGTCACCACATACCAACTGGGTGAGCAGCCAAAGAGAAACTTCTTGGTGAGACCACATTGTTTGCTGTCGCTCCAGAGGCCTGCTGCACGGAGCCTTGAATAGACAGCAGGTGCTGCTCGGGTTTACAGTGGTACGTCAATCTACTTCTGGCTAAGTTATTACATTTCACCCTTTCTTTTGCAAATATTGCATCCATCTTTATGTGTGATTATAGAAACAAAAGCAACACTCACCACAACAGCAAACAAACAAGCAAAAAGTTCTTCAGAAGCCATTACTTAATTTCATAGGTAAATGCTAATGACTTTTAGGAGAAATTTGTTGATTATAAGAATAGGCTCTAACGATTCTGAAATAAGCACTGAGCAGTAATAATACAGAAGTCTACAATTTAGTCCAGGTCCCTAGAAATCACTGCCTCAGCTCTTGCCTTGCCCATCCAAATAGCCGAGGACAATTCTGAGGCTATAGCCTGAGTCCCTTTCTCCTTACTCAGTGTTCTGCTTGCACTTAGCTATACATTTCATGTTAAAAGCTTGACCTCCTTTGAATTTGTTTCTCCTCATCAGCTCAGATCATCATGATCTCTCTGCCCTACACATTCAGCAGATAGAACTTGTTCTCAAATAATGACATAATAATGTCACATATAACTCCTAGTTCTGCAACTCCAAAAGTCCCCTTGTCCCCACCCATAGACTTTTAGTATCTGATTGGCATTATTGTTCACAAAGCCATCCCACAGGAAGGGTGACTGATTATCAAATCCCTGAGAGAATTGGGAAGTTGGGCTGTCAAAAAGACTCAATGAGTAAAGCCACTTACTGCCAAGCCTGATGATCTAAGTTTCATTCCTGGGATCTTCATAGTGGAAAAAACTGACCCATATTGCAATTTGTTCTCTGATTGCTATGTCAGGTACAGGCACACACAGACATACATAGAGGCATATATAAACACACAGACGCTCACATGCACACTAAGACACACACACAGAGGCATACACAATAGACAAAAACATACGCACAGACACATACAGATACACACAGACAAAAACATACACACAGATACATACAGACACACACAGACATAAAGGCATATGCACACATACACACACGTGCACACTCAGACACACACACAGAGGCATATATGCACATACATAGAGACACACACACAGACAGGCACACATGTGCACACACATACTTACACACACACATAGGCATACACACGCACACATATACACATACAGACAGACATGCACATGCACACAGACACACACAAGAGAGGCACAGAGGTATGCACACACAGACATACATACACACAGGCACATACATAGGCACACACAGACACATACACAGGCACCAAACAGAAACACACACAGGTATGTATGTATGCACACATGTGCATATGTACACAAAGTAAATAAATATGTTAAAAACTAAAAAGAATGAAGTTGAACCCATTATTCACTAAAATCTTCATAGGACAATGAATGTATATATCTTGAAGAAGGTTTAAAAAAAACTGCAGGTTTTGCATAAAACCTTAAGAGCAATGCCATTACATCTATGGCAGTTCATTTCCTTTGTTTGAATGGAGTCTACTAGAAAACTGCATAACTGCAGGCATTCTGTCATAGATGACGGGAATGACGTTAAAACTTTGCTGCATCTAATAAAATGTCCAATAGGAGACATGGTTTATCTTAAACTTATCTTTAACATTATCTGTCATTCTGTGAGTTCTGTAAGACCCCCCCAAAAAATCAGAACTCATTCCTTAATTTCTCCAATTTCCTTCCAAAATAACAACTCTTCAAGGCATAATGGAGGGGTCTATTTTTGTTATTGAGATCAGCTGCTGAAAGTCCTTACTGATAGCCCTGCCAGTTACTGAGTTTCAGAAGGGGTGCAGAGCTCTTGAGCACACACTGTACACAGAAGACTCTGCTCAGAGCGCTTGTCCATGTTTAGTAGTGCTTCCCCCTCCTTCGAAAGATCCAGTTATGTGTTTCAAGTTGAACTCAGTCAGATTTCTGTTTCCCTAGTGGAAGTTCAGCTTGACTACAAATACTTGAAGGGTGTCAAGCATGCAAAGGAGAGGTACCTTTCAAAATATTGCTCTTATTTTCATAATGGAGAGGCAAAATAATATTTTAGGTTAGTGGGAAATGTGTGGCTTCTGTTTATTAAATGTGTCTGGTGTAACAAAAGAAAAAATAGATACCATGTTTATGAGACCGCGAGGGCATTCCGTGGGGCTCAGGATGGCAATAACAGTGGTACAGAACATGTGGTCTTCTGCAGTTGGCTGAGGAGCCATACTGCATCACTGGACAGTAGCTCCCTTCCCTACCCAGCTGCACATACGGCCCTGGGAGGCTTCTTAACCTCCTTAGCACAGACACCTATTTTCTGCATCCACCTTATTTCTAGAAAAATCTGAGCATGTGTGCTCCATCAGGTGTTACCTTTCCAGATAGACAAAGCTATTTTAGTTACTCTATTTTACAAAACTACAGCACCATGGCCTTAGACTGTTAGATCTTGAGTATTAGAATTCCAATTGGCTGAATACAGCTATGAATATTTTCTAAATAATCATTAAACAAGAGTTTCTAAGTACAGTAAATTAAGCCTCAACAGCAGCCAGATTGTGGGAGTTTAAAAAGAAAATATATGATTCTTTGCAGACGGTGGGGTCGTTTTTCTCATATAAATGGTTTGATGGCTGGGGTTTGTAAACAGTACAACAATAAGAATATTTGCTTTCATATTCCCAAGCAGCCACAAAAGTTCATGAAATGAATGTCTTCTATGAAATAAAAAGTGGGAGAATATTATGTCACTTATCATTATGGGCAGGAGTTACCGTTTAAGATTCCATAAATAGTGAGATAGCAAATACATTATCATTGCTCCCAGGGATAGCACAACATCCCCCATGATTTGGTTAGTTCCATCAACTGATACATGTGTGGCAAGTTACAATAACTTGTGCCTGAAAAAATTTCGTCTATGACAGGCTTTCTTCATGAAGTTCATCACAACTTTGGGCTTTGAAACATGACAAAGCACATCAGGACTGCTGTTGAGGCCACTTTAAATGATGAGATTCTCAGCGGACACACAAGAAAGAAAAAGCAAGCCAAGGAAGAGGTCTGGAAAGAGATGCATGCTGAAGCCTGAGAGCGGAAGCAAGCGAATAGATTCCCCTTCCTGGACCTCAGCTGGGAACATCGCGAGACCAATTTCTTCTTTACTTTTTTCTTTCTTTCTTTTTTTTTTCTACTATGTCTCACAAATTAATTCTGTGATTTTTTGCCTTACAGGTTAATTTCCTTGAGCAAACAATTGTGTGTGCATGAAACACACAAATAAAGAGGTGGGATTGTTGTATGCATAGACTGAATACAAATCTCAAAATAAGTAAATACTTAAATATCATCACTTCCTTTATTTAAAATGCAAATAACAAAATTACTATTGTTGATTTATGAAAACTAAAAGCTTAAAATAATACTTCACTATAAATGCAGTGTAATAAAATCAGTATTAATAATTCATATATAAATAATGTCTTTCTATGCCTTAGTGAACATTATTGCTAGATAAAGATTTAACATCAATAAATTAACCTAAGTATCAACATGGATTACAATAGAAGCATAGGAACCTGAGAGTAGAGAGTAATGAAGCATATTGCAAATATTGATTAACACCAGTCTTTGACACATTCTTATAATCCATATATTATTGCAAAGGTCACAAGAGGAGCAAAATGATCACTTTACACGATGCCACCGTTTTTAATGTTCCATAGCTTATAATTAAAAGTCTATCAGGCTGTAATTACAATCCCTCAATTCATTGATTGGATAAATATGCAGCAGTCAAGCACTCACTGTCATGAGAAGTAATATTGAAGTGGCCAGAGTAACACTACTGTGACAAATTAAAATGATTCTTCACAGAAAATTAAAAATTGTGGGAAATCAAATGAGGCACTGAAACTTATTATGACTAATTTGACAAGAGACACACTATGCTTCCTGTAACTTAAAGGATCTCACTAAAAGTCACAGAAATCTAAATGAAGGTTTCAAATGTAGTCCTTAAAATGGATTTTTTTCTGTTATAATCTAAGTAAGACCTATTAGGTAAAGCAATATTTCTTCCAGGTTTTAGGCATTTTTGTATTGTTAGAAATTCAGGTTTCTTGATCATTTAGCAAAAAAGGATAAACACAAAATAAAAATAAATTTAATTTCATTAAGTCTAAATTTTGTTGTGTGAAAAACAGAGATGAAATTATATTACTTAAATCATATTTTCACCCATGCTTTAAACAGAACTTTCACAAGTTTAAGGTCCTTATATGATGTCCAAGCATTTCATTGGTCAGTTAAAGAGTCATCTTTCTTCCCCATCCACATAGAATGAAGATTAGCAGCCAAATAAAAAAAGGTTCCTTTAAATAAGTTTCCTTTGATTTGAAGTAAGTTTAATGTTTTTTATTTCATTTTTTTTACTGATTTTTATTGAGCTCTACATTTTTCTCAGCTCCCCTCCCTGCCTCTCCCCTTCACCCTTCAATCCTCACCCAAGGTCCCCCATGCTCCCATTTACTCAAGAGATCTTGTCTTTTTCTACTTCCCATGTAGATTAGATCTATGTAAGTCTCTCTTAGTGTCCTCATTGTAACATCCTTTCCACCAAGGGAAATGAACTCCAAAATATATGCAAATAATTTTAGTCAAACTCAATCAAGCTCCAGAATGTGCTTGGCTATTGTGAATATTTAAGTTGACCTATATGTCTAGATAGTTTTTTTTTAAATAAGTGTTGTCTGCATTCACCCCTCTTTGTTTTGATAAAATGAATTAACAAGAAGTAATGTGAAGGAGAAAGTAGTTATGCTGGATTGTAGTCCATGGCAAAGTCACAGTGATGAGTCTTAAAGCAGCTGCTCACATGACTCCCACAGCCTGGAAGCAGAAAGGGATCAACGCACGTTGCCACTTGGTCCCCTCAACCCTTGTTTTCAAATGTGTGTAATCTAGGATCCCTTTCAGAATGGCATGACCCAAGGTGGGCAGGTCTTCCCACCTCACTTAACATACTTAAGATATACCCCGACAAGTACGCCCAGAGACCCTGCTCTCAGATCATTCCAGATTTCATCAAGATGACTTGAGATTAATATTCTCAGTGTCTTAGTTACTTTTCTGTTGCTATGACGAAACACCATGACTCACTCAACATAAGTGAGAAGGGGTTTGGCTAAGAGTTCCTTGGAGAAATAGTCTATAAAGGAAAGGGAAGCAGGGCACCAGGAGGTTAACACAGGATCAGGAAGCTGGTGGGTCACACTCTATCTCCACTCAGGAAACAGCATGAACAAGTTAGAACTGTCTGCAAAGTCTCATGGTGCACCTCCAGTGACTTACTTCCTCCATCGAGGCTCCACCTTCTAAAGCTTCCACTAGCCTCCCAAACAGTGCCACCAGCTGCGGATCAAACACATAAACTTATAGGGGACATTTCATATTTAAACTACAACAAGTAGCATACATAATATTTTGACTCATAAAATTATAACTTGGTGAAACTTTTTTCTTAGAAAAGAGTAAAGCCTATGAGAAAAAATCAATAACGTCTTCAAAATATGTTTATCTAGAATTTTTTAGGTATCCGTATTTCTGAATATGGAACAATGGTTGAGTGCCTTGCAAGAGGGACACTGTAAGACCCAAAGAGGCATTTAAATTGGTTCCTTCCAGTTCTAGTTCCAAAGTAATACAATCAGATACCACAACTGAATCCTGACTGGTTCACTCAACTCTCTCTTTTTCTCTCCTATTTTATAGTTTATACGCTGTTCTCAAGTCCATCCTTTTTAGTTCACCCTTCCCTACTAACAAGCCCCATTCACTCATGGACTCTGGACTTGAATATTCATTTGCCTTTCAGGCTTGCAAACCCATAACCTAGACATGGAATTTCCATTTTCCTCTGCCAACAGCTGCTCTTGGCTGGTAGAGTTCTATGATTTGATCCTGTCTAACCCAAAGGATCTTTTCTGGAGCGATACCTGAAACACTCTGTCCTCTCGCGCAGACCATTCAAAATCCCACTGACTTTGTCGGCTCCAATCTGCTCTACTTTCCTCGAAGGTTATCTCCCAAGACATCTGTCACCTTGCACAGACTCACATGTAGTTGGAAACGGGTGTTAGCTGCCACCTAACTTCATTTGCAGGGTTCCTTTTTGCAACTAGATGACATCCTGTTTCCAGTCTAGTCCAGTCTGCATTCTAGATGACATTCTGTTTCCTAGTTTAGTCAAGTCTGCATTCTAGATGACATTCTGTTTCCTAGTCTAGTCCAGTCTGCATCTTAGTTTCTACTTTTCTGGTTGCAAAATTACATCAGATCCATGGGTTGATTTTTCTTTTATCACAGCAATTCTTAAATTTCATTGTATTGACATTTAAAAAAATGAAGCAATGCATACAATAGAACAGAAATGCAATATAGAGGGAAACACTTGATAGCTGTTTGTTTATCTATTAAAAAGTGAATAAAATACATACATATGTATATGTATATTTTATTACTTTATCATTTATCCAGAAATAGTTTTTTATTAATTAAATTTGTTTTTGACATTGTCATACAAGTATAAGATGCATTCTTTTTATTCTTACTTTACTTCATCAAGCTCCCCTCCTCGCTAGAAATCCCTCTCCTACATTCAGAGTTTTGGTTTTGTTTTGTGACCAACATAGTTTAATCAAGGCCTTCTATGTGATGATTTTGTTTTATCTTATTATATTTTGTTTTGTTTTATTGTTATCTCTTAGTACATAGTTCTTTTCTAATGAGAGACAGAAAGGGAGTAGATCCTTACAGGAGAAGAGGTGGGGAAGAATTGGGAGAAGTAGAGTTAGGGGGAACTGTGATCAGGATATATTGCATGAGAAAAGAATTTGTTTTTAATCAAAGGTAAAAAGAAATATTGCTATATTTTTATAATTTCATATAATAAATAACTTAAAAGACATTTTACTACTGCTAGATCTTGATCATTGAATTACTGTTAATATGGCTGACTGTATGGTCATTTGGGAATCTTTAACCCATAGTGACTCTCACATTGGTCATTCTCATTACCTGGCGGGTACAAGTGTTGTGCCAACACCAACAGAAGCACTGTGCGATCAGTTTTTATCTTGTCATCCCAAACAGTCTCAGATGAATCTTAGTGCACACACGTTGTGGACAATCAAACACCCCACCCCCCCATATAGGCCTCTGCCAACATGTTTCCAAAGATCCTTAGCAGCAGATACTCATTCTATATATTTTTTTTTATAGTGTTAGACGGAAAGGGTTATTGGTGAAGGTTTAGTTACAAATTAAATACATTCAGGACACTTCCAGGACTTTAGTGCTCTGGGATGAGTACAATTTCTGTCATTAGATGTGAACTGTACTATGAATCTCTTGACGCTCAAGCTTATAAATAAACTTTTATTCACCCAAACAATTCCAGTTTGAGGTTGCCCTGAAGAAACTTAAAAAAAAGAAACCATCATTTTGTACAGTAAACTCTAAAATGAAAAACTATGATTTATTCATAACTTCATCTACAAGAAGAAACTTTTTAACCTGTCAATCACGGGGGTCCCAGTACACTGTATAACTAAGTGAATATTGCTTATTACTTATTAGATTCAGGTATGCTATACTAAACCATGAGTCCAAACTATTTTCATGGGCTCCTTAGTTGGGGGAACATGTCCTATCCCGGAGGATGTATTTTGAATGTCTCTCCAGAAAATTCATATATTTTAAATAAATGTTTCCTGAAAGTTTGGCAGCCAAAGACCTAAAACAAAAGCTGATTTCCTTCAAGAGTTCCCTGGAGCTCTCATTCCGGCAGCTTAAATGAATCGCCCTTCTCTTGTCCAAATATGAACGTGCTGATCTGATGCATATAAACAAATTAGCAAGTGTGAAACAGCAAGAAGAGCCAGCAAGGCCCCGGACAAGTTTCCCAAGCAGAGCATTTCATATTCATAGCTCTTATGTGCAGGGTTATTATTGTCCCGATTCAGGCCAAAGCTAAATGCATTTTATTCTGCTGATTGATGCATGCTATGCCTCATAACAAGAACAGAGATTGCTAAATTCATTTTCCCCTGCAAAGAAAATCTAATTTAAAGTTTACATTTTCAGAGAGATGAGGGAAGAGTATTGGCTGCTGGGTACCACCTATGGGTTATATTCAAATATCACTCAGAATTATATAGGAGAAAAGAAAAGGATACACACTTTTTGGAACCTCTTCTTCACTGAAAAAAAGTAGCGCACACGTGATTCCATGAAGATTTTCTTCTGTTTGTGTAAATACTATGGGGTATGGGAGCACAAACATCTGTGTGTAATGTGTCACTAACGGATGGTTAACACATGTTTTTATCTTTTCAGATAATGTATTACACTTTGGAAAGGTAAGAGCATTGATTCTTGTGATTAAATTTAAGGCAATTCTCCCATTAATGACATTGGAATTGTTACCTGATTCTTGACCTGACTTTAAGGTCTGTTTAACATCAGCCAAACACGTACTTAATGGGCTATTCATGTCTGTGGCCGCATATGGGTTTCATATTTTGTGGTACTTTAATATATTTCCTTAAAATAATCTTAATTCCTGATTATATTGTTCAATTATATAGGCAATATTTAACTTTAATTGCTTACAGTCAGATAATTTAAAGTGAAAAGATAATGAACATGTTTTTCATAAAGGAAATTGGTTTGTTTTTGTTTATGAACACGATGCTTGAAAGTACAGAATGGTTTTCTGGGGTTAGACTGGCAATACTACATATCACATAAAACTTGTTAAATGGTATTTATAAATCAAATGCAATAATTGTTTTATATGCCTACTAACTCAATGCTGTAAATTGGATATTTGGGTTAATGCATGCCCTTGGTACCATTATTCTATCAAGTCAACTGCTCATCTGCCCAACTAGTACATTTGGGATGTGGGGAGGCTATATAGAGTTGACCACCTCTGCCAACTGTTTTCTATTATATTCAGCTGTTCTCTAGTAATGGGCAATTTGAAACCACACGAAGGAATTCTAGCCTTGTATTATTATTTGTCTGTCAGAATCCCATTGGCTAAAATTTGGATGCTTTTTAACTTTACACAAAACAGAACATAAAAACCAAAAGTACAAGGAAAGTTGACTACCTCTCATGTGCCAGGTGCTCACTGTACTCAATACCAAGAGCACAGCAGCTCATGCGACACTGAACTCATCCCAAGAAGTCTGGTATCACAGAGTAGTCAGGCCTAAAAAAAGACTTAGCAATTTAATTTTTCATGATTTGTATGACGGTGTATTTAAGAGTAATCGTTGTAAAAGACAGAAATGAAAAGGAAGGTGAAATCAAGAATGAAAATCTTTTCCTGTGAAACCTCTAATGCTGTAATTCTTTCCCTTAAGTTTTCTGGGACAAAAGCCAGGCTTGTGATTAAAACCAGTTCATGAATAAGTGGTCACCAAAGAAAGTGACATTTAAAGAATGACCTGTGAGCTGAACAGATGACTCACTGCTTAGGAGTACATGTTACTCTTGCAGATGACCTGAATTTGGTTCACAACACCCTCAATGATTGGCTCTCAACTGCCTACAACTCCAGTTTCAGGGGGTACCCAACACTTCTGACCTTCACAGGCACCAGTGCTTACATGCATATGCCCAGAGATTCGCAGACACATCATATAATTAAAATCTAAACACAAAACTAAAAATTAAAAAAAGAGTTATGTTCCTTAGCTTCTAGTGCTATGGATCAGGATGGACAAGACCTGTAAAAATGTCCTTATTTAATTTCAGTGGCAACAGTCAGTTTGGAAAAGAAGGTCAGGAAAAGCCTCCCGACTAGCTGCTCAACTGTTTAGCATAGTTTTTTATTTTAATAGCAAATGATACTAATTAATGCTCATGTTTAGGCTTTAGCCAAAGAGAAAAGAAAGCCTGTACCACTTTTAGGAAGGTTTAGGTATTGATACTGTTTAAGAGCTTCGTATTTATGAAGAGTAAAGTTGAGAGTCAATGTGGCAGATCAACTTTCATACACCTAGAGCTAAAATGGAGAGTCACAGGGTAAAGTGAAATTCTCGTAGGGTATGTTAGAGATGAGCCTTGAGTGAGAGGAACTGCAATAGACCTGAACACCAAGTTCTCCTAATCTTGCCCCATGCTGATGTTTGAGGAGCCTTTGCGTAGTCTACAGAAGCAACTCTTTTATACACTGAATGCGTCTGGCATCAATCAGCAGTCCCTCTAAAATGTCAAAAGGTGTAAAATGACAGCCTCAGGAGTACTGTCAGAAGTCCTCCTCCTATCCTTTAACCGTAGGATCTCATGATATGTTTAATATACTGATTTTCCACAAAAGGCATGGTGTGAATAAAAAAGTCAGCAAAATGAGATGAAGAAACCAAGGATTGAAAGTTTTTACCTCAACTCTTGAATACAGTGGCTTGAGTTTTCATTTTCAGGGTTTTAAAATTATGCCTAGTATCTCAGGGGCAGGTGAGATGGTGGTGGGCATTCATTCTAGGACATTGAGCATGTTCATCAAACACACTACTACTGAGTTACTACCCATCCCCAAATTCCCAATCTTTGAAAGCTTATTTACACATAAAGGCAAATCAAGCATCAAACATAATTTAATATGAAGTTGCTGGAGGATTTCAGCCCTAGTTTGATCCTTTTTCTAGTAACTGACACATTGTGTGGCTTTGGGAAGACTGTTTCAGTATGGAAGATGAAGATATTATCCACCAAGTTGCTATCACTCCTATAAGAAATAATAAATTTAATAAAGGATTTAGCAAATGAGAACCACTGGATTTATTCAGCTTGAAGCACGTGTTGAATATTCACTGGTTTCTACCTTCTTTTTAGTTGAAAGTAATCGAGAGTTTTTGGTTAATAATGACACAGAATTTTAGGCTAAATAATTTATCTCTTAAAGATTTGGGCTTGCTTGATTTTGAGAACATTTTTGTATAGTACACTTGGAAAATAATTAACCACAACAGATCCGATTTTATGTTTGTGCAACCTAATGCTTCCTATAGCAGGTTTCTTTTGAGCAACCAAGCAGCTCCCAAATCATGACATGGAGACTTGTCATGAATGCTTGGTCTTATATTATGCTTGTCCCACTAGCTCTTAGAACTTAAATTGACCTTTTCTCTTCATCTAGGTTTTGCCTCAGGGCCTTTTACCTTTCTTTCATTCTGTATGTCCTACTCTATGTCTGTTTGTCTGGCGATTGACTGGCCTGGGTGTCTCCCTCTCTGTCTCCCCTATATTCTCTTCTCTATTATCTCTTTTTCTCCTAGATTTCACCTTTTACTTATTCTGTCTGACTGCCAGCCAAACCTATCCCACTACTGCCTAACTATTGGATGTTTAGTTTTTTTATTAGAGCAATCAGGTGCCTTATGCAGGCAAAGAAACAAATCTTTACATCGTTGAACAAAAGCTGTATAAACAAATGTAACACATCTTTACAAAGTTATAGTAATATTCCACAACAGGTTACAAAGTACAAAGTGCAGCATAATTCAGCTTGAATATTGTTAATCTATAAAACAGCATTTAAACACTGAGTCTGAAGACTTTCCAGACCATCCCACAGTTCTTTCTAAATAGCCTAAATAGTTTGAGGTGGATTAAATCATCTAGAGCAAACATCCACTTTTTAGTATTAGAGATTGAAGTTAGTGCCTACTTTTAGTTAGAATAGATTAGCATGGACATACACCTTGGCACTATTCAAAGAAATTAAAAATGATTTAAAAGGCAAAGGAACAAAATTACCAGAGATGAAGTACAACAAAGTAATTCAGTTGCTCAATTTTTTCATATAATAAAAGGTCTGAATTTGACTTTTTGTATTAACCATAAGAGGAATAAACTGAGCAATTCAGAAGGTGTTTGGGTAATTTATTCATGTTTTTCCGTGTTTATGTATCCAATTTAAATTCAAATTTCATTGAGTTGACTGCACAGTGATAAGAATGGCCTAGCAGGTTCATTTCACGAAGGACAGATATGAGTGACTATGCTAACTGCTAAAATAAAGGGATGAGAAATCATGGAACAATTGCCTTAGAGAATAATCTAAACTAATGTTTAATCTGCCTTAGTGCTTTACCCTCTGCCAAATTTCCATGATGCCACTGACTTAACTGCCTTTGAAGAACTCTGCCAAGAGACTTTTCCTATCTACAGGAGAAAAACAAAGGGAGACCTTTTCCATGAGCTAAGAACAAATTTGAAGTTAACAGGATCCAGATAAAAGGGGCAGCAACAGCTAACAAACCTGGTGAATGGTGCTATGAGCTGGCACAATTGCACATGGGGGCTTTGCTCTCTAGATTATGTCTCATTCGATATGGAGGCTTGTCCTTCTTTTTGGAGCACCACATGCTCGTTTTAAACAGATGTCATACACAATTTTATCACACAGATAGAACTCGTCATTTATATCCTTTTACTGAGCCAAGTTTGTTTGGAGGAGTGCTGCACATTGAGAAGAGAACACTCTGTGGCTAATCATGCTCGCAACTTAAATTCCTACCATCCTTAAGTATAGGGTGATGTTTTTATAACCAATGAGAGGGATTACCGAGAAAGAATTCTTCTTAACATACTCATGTGTTTACACACTCAAACAACTCTTGAAATACCTCAGGAGACAAATATAGTGAGTGAGTTCTTTAGCCACAAACTGTAACTGCATTAAGAAACCTTCCTTCAAAGGGTGCATGTGAACGCTGCCTCAATTTTCTCAAATTGTTGCTCGGCAACATTATTTTGTAGTTATTTTTAATCATTATTTTGCATTTATTCCCATCCATTCAAGCCCTTGTCTTTTACTCCTCCTTCCTTCTCTACTCCAGTCTCCACCCCCATGCATCTCATTTCTTCTCTAACAGAACTGATATCATCCAGATTCGGATGTGACACATTGACGGTCAGGTGAGACTGCAGCCATGGGATGATGGTGGAGCCAAACCTTCACCTGTCTAGTGAATCTTATACTGTGCCACAGAAAAAGAAGCTACATAAAATACGTGAAGATGAGTTTCCATACATCTAGTCTTACTTGGTCGTAGTGAGATATAACACAGAAAACCCACAGAAAGATTGCCAAGGAGCTGGGAATGGAGGTGACAAGAGGCTTTTGTGGAATCAGTTTTGCTATTTTTCTTTGCTGGTGGATGATTGAAAATCATAAGTTACCCCAGACAGCTTTGACATGCAGGAAGACAGAATAGAAAATCTCAATTCTGTTTGTGATGGCAACATATGCTCAAACTTTCAAAGTCACCAGGTTAAAATATGCACGTGTTGACATCTCACTCCACCCCAAACTACGTACACTACACCTTTGTCTTCACGTAACTGAAAAGGTGAGGGTTTCCTTTACATTTATTACCAGATACCAACAGTGAATGTGTTTCAGTTACAAGAGAGACAAACATGGAAGAAACTTAAGGGGGTGACCAGGGTTGGGGAGCCCTGTCCTAAGAGAGGACCTCTCAGTCTGTTGAGAGAGAGGGACGGGGTAGTGCAGTTCATTCGATTTCAATACAGAATTAAGAAAAAAATTATATTTCAGTTGTATTGAAACACTTTTCAATTTGTTCATTTGTTAATGTCAATTCCTACAATATGAGAAAAGTAGCAACTAAAATGCACATAAATCCAAAATGAATGATTTTTGAGTTTGTTTGCATTTTGTTAAGGCCACCCCACCCCTATTGGAATACATAGTATAAATTACTAACTCTTATTTTCAGGACTGGAATAGTCTTATGATTCACATTTTGCCAACTGAAATTGTTATTCATAAGGCAAAAATCCTGTTTTAACGCTGATAGGCTGACAACCAGGCTTTAAGTCCACTTGTGAAATCATCACCTAACTTTGTTATATACCAATACATTTATTTTTGTTGGCTTAAGTTTTTTATGAGAAATTCTCATTATGTATACCTCGTTTCTATGCTATGTGATCTATTATAGCATGGACTATGCTTCCTTGAGTCATTTGTGTATGTAGAGCCTAATACTATATGGAACCTCCACTGAGAACTTGACTATTTGAATAGGCATATGCAGGCATTAGATGGTAGACTACTGAAATGTTTCTAGGAGCCTTTACTGCATCCCTCAATACCTGCTGCATCTTCACAAAGAACATACAATTCAGGAAGAAAACAGATTTCTGTTTCCTGGAATTTAGAAACTTGATACAGCCTACAGATTTATGACTTTTGACTTAAAACAATAAAGCTGAACTATTTGAAGGGGAATCACCCCTCCACTGAGGAATACCATTGATAATGTGCTAAAAGAGGGGACAGATGGGAGAAAAAGTCCTTGAAAGACCAATAAGAAATTGGTTAATGTAAACAGAGATGGCTCATTCATTTCCCCGCCATCCAGTCCCAAATAATCACACAGAAACTATATTAATTACAACACTGTTAGGCCTAATAGCTCATGCTTCTTATTAACTAATTCTTACATCTTAAATTAACCCATTTCTATTAATCTGTGTATCGCCACAAAGCTATGGTCCTACCAGTAAGGTTCTGGTATGTCTTTCCTTTGGGTAGGTATATGTTTTCCCCTTGAATCCGCCTATTCTCTTTATATATCTCTGTTCAGATTTCCAAACAGTTTTATTCATTAACCAATAAAAGCAACACATACACCAAAGGACATCCCACATCAGATAATCAGAAAATTTCTGAGAAAGAATCAGGGATTTCAAAGGAGATGGCCTCTGGTGATTTGGCATTGAGTCTCCCAGTGTCTAAACTGAGTTAAAGAGAAAATAATTTACAAAATAGATGCAGGTTTAAAACATAGCATTGATTTATGGGACAAAATAATTGCTGACTTATTAAAGTAACTACAATAGTATAATTTATTTAATTCAGAAAATATGTCTTAATCTATTTAAAGAGAGTTTCAGAACCTGTATCTTCTCCACTGCCGTGGTCTAACAAGAGATTCTAAGTTATATATAGTAAGGCAATATATAACACTACATCATGAACTGTGTCTGGCATGTCTAATAAAATTTATCTTTAGTGGTGTAAAAAGTGAGGCATACCCAAAAGCAAAACAAAAACACATGTTCAATAAAATGGAAAATTCTTGACTCAGTGCAAATGGTGAGTGCTGTGTATCTTTGTTTACTTTGTATTCATGAGGAAAAGTGAGCTGTTGAGTTTTAAAGTTATTTGCCTGACACACCAATTATCTTGCTTTATTTAAAGATAGATCAACTAATTTTTCTGGATCTTTCTGTGTACATTTCACCACACCCTGTATGACTTCAACTAGCAGCTTTTGCATAGCCAATTCACCCCATATACAGTAATCATCTTTAAGTAATGACTTCCATGTGACAGGCACACAGTCAGTCTCTTCTTATGTAGCTAAAATTATAGAAAGCCAGATGACTCATCTTATTTGTTGAAATGCTAACTTATTTCCACATAGCTCCTTCTATCTCCACTTAATGAACTTGGAAAGAATTTGAAGTTTGAAAAGGACAACACCCTCTTGAGGGTGAAGAGCAGCATTGAAATTTGCTAAGAATTAGACTTTGCTTTTCATTTTAGGTACATAATGCTGATTTTTACCTTTCTACTTTTTATCTGAAAATTTCTATGAGAAGGGGCTGTGGATTACAATGAAATATTTAAAAAACCACATTATTTACTAAACAAAAATAGAATGGGAATATACATTTACAACTAACAGGCTGGTGTTTAGGGGAAAGATGATCTAGGAAGAATAAGAAATTTGCAAATTCTGGTCACCAAAAACATCGTTTACCCTTGCTCCATGTTCAGATACTGACATTGTATGGGAAAACACTTAAGTCCTTAATGCTGGTGTTCAGGCTTTGAGAAACAGCAGAGGAGATGGAACTGTTGAAAGCTGTCAGACAACCAGTAAAAATTCTCAGATCTCAGCAGCAATGATAGAAAAGGCTAGAGGAGGTTGTTCTAACATCTGTGGGTAATCGAATCATTAATAGACACTTGGTCCAAAAAGATGTCTTTGCATAATCAATCCTATGACATCACAGTAGGTAATAGAATGGCTGAGATTTCCTCACTCTGTGATAAAAGACCTCCTCCAAGATCTGAAGACTTACCAACATTGTCCCAAACAGACCAGCTACAGTCTTTTACCCAGCCCTTGGAATTCCCCTCCCACATCTACAGAGCTGTGTCTTCACTACTCACACCACAGTTGCCACTGCTGTCTCAAGACAGTGTCAGTCACCAGGTGAACAACAGAAAGCAAGGGAATCAGAACAGATGGCTCATGCCATTCCAGGCAAGGAGACAGCTGAATGGCTCCACTGAAGACTATGGTTCCCATGACTCATGAGTTCCTATGACCATACAGTTGGATTCTCCCAAGCCAAGTGGCTTTCCGCCAGTGAACAATCATCAGTGAGGACTTTCTGCCTGAATTTTAGCCAATTTAAACTTCCTACTCAGTAAAGCCCACTAGCCATACTAATTCCATTCAGGGGTTGCACACAGTTTCCCAGCTGAGTGAGTGACTTAGATGGAGTCATTGGGATGACAGGCCATCCAAACCAGTTTATGAATTAAGATTTGCTATGATCAGCATGCCAAAAGAAATGATATCAAATATTCTATAAGTTATGACAAACTACTATCAAGACAGATTTTTTTAAGTAATTGAATTTTTTTAAAAAAATAGAACAAAATTTCTAAGCAGACTTTAAGAGTGTATCTTTTGATTTTTCTTGGCTATTTTTGATTTACTTAGTGGAGTGGATTAATAGAATCTTTGCTGGAAAACTACTCAAGACATATTTCTGTGATATTCTCATATTAATTATACTCCTGAAAGAACAAATGCAAATTTCTTGCTTCTCTCTTGGGACTTTGAAAAGGGTAGAGAATTTTTAATAAAAAAAAAGGTTGCTCAACAGAATTTTCAATAAAAAAACAATCTTGAAAGGGTGTGGTAGAATAAAAAAGAACCTCTGATCTTTCTTCATGATTAAATATCATATTCAAATGGTAACCAGTAAAAACACAAATTGGGTTCATTCAGAGGAGTTGGGAAGGCAGAAGTTCAGAAAGGGCAACTTTTCCCTATCAGCAGTGCTGAGGAAAGATGACAGAAAGAATAATTACTTCATTTTTTTGCAGAAATGGCCACATTTCGTTGAATACAAATGCCAAAATTGAATAGAATAACACACTCATTTGTACCACATGTGAAAAAAAGGGCAATAAGATGCTTCTCTGGTGCTGTCAATGTTGTTAATATTTTCCAAATAGTTTATAATATTAAACACTATAGTATTCATGTAAAAATGAATTCAGAAAGTTAGCACCCTGGTTGCTGATATTTCCTACCATAGGTCACAGAAATGAGAGTGATAGAAAATTCACAGATATGTACAGCTGTCCTTGTCGATCACTGTACCCAGGAGGCTGGGTTTCAACATGTTAGGTCTATGTGTCCTACTTACTTGCCACGGCAGTTGGAAATTCTAATCATCATGTGTAATTCTATTTCACAATCTTTGGCTCTAGACCATGAAAACAAGTGTTACAGTGACTGTAAGACAGGAAGTTGTTTTCTTTCATCTTGCGCATCACACAGGCAGGTGACTGGTACAATGATTCAGGGAAGTACCATTAACTTCAGGCCAGGCTTTACCTTCCAGTCCTGAATGCCATCTGAAAGGGACAAGATCTTCTTTCTAAGTTTTTTCAATAGTAATGACTTAAAATAATTATTTCCTCCCACCTTTTATCCCGAATGAATGTAAGTAAATACAAACATTTCCAATCAAAGATTACTATATAGAGTTTTGACTTAATATCAATACTAATCAGAAAAGAGCAAAGAAGGAGTTTTTAAAAATGAGTTGTTGGGGAAATAGAGGCTTTGAAGTCATTTGTATGTATTTGTTAGTTATTTAACCTTACTTTGGCCATCACATGTGTTACCCCTATGGAAATTCAGGTAGATAATGTTGCTTTCACTACTATCATTTATAAAGATATTTATTTTCACAAAACTCAAGATCTTTCAGAATTTCCTCCACTTTTTTAAAGTAACACAAATTATTTTACTACGACTAGTATCAGATAATCTACTACTAGGTCAAAAATCTAAATACCTAAAGTCAAAAGGAAAATATGAAATTATGTGAGATCATTTGTTGGACTCAAGCTTAGGGCAATAATATAAAATCCAATTCCATTTGTCTTTTAAGATATACCTTTAAAAGAAAAATTACCATTATAAATTCTTTAAGAAGAAAATAAGATGAATAGTTCTTTACCTAAGAGAAAGAAACTAAACTCCAATGTAGTTGTTTATGTGAAAAATCAGAAAATCTATTTGATGCTCACTCTATTGGGGCATTAGCCAGCAGGCTTGGCACAAGTTGTCCCCACGCTTAGCTGTGAATGTAGGGAATGGCAGATGAGTTGAGTGTGTAAGCCAGTGGGGCTCGAAAATATCTTTTGTGAAGCCAGTACATTTGTTGTTAATATTGTTGCTGTTTAAATTTTTTGTTTGTTTTGGTTTTGGATTTTTGAGACAACTTCTCACTCTGTAGTCCAGACTGTTCTTATGCTTCTGGTAGTCCTCCTATTCCTCATGGGTCGTTATGCCTGGTAAGCTTTAGTAACTTGAGGCGGTTTTTACATATTTGAGATATTGTGCAGTTCAGCAATAATTTTAAAATTAAATACTTGACTACCATGAAATTTGACCTTAGGTTGGTTGTGAAAGTTGATGACAGCTTTTTTTCAAATTAATGTTGCACTACAATAATTGAATTATTTGATGTTCTGGGAAACCCCAACATAATCACCCCACTTTATTACACTGTATGCATGGATCACTACGACTTTCAGTTATTTTTAATGGTCTCAATATGTTCACTATATCTAAATTACACACAATCAAAAGTCTAGTTCCAGAATTCTATTATATGGCAAAGTGAACAATAAACCGTGTCTATATCACATCTCTGCATAATTTCCAAACAGATGACATGATATGTTTATTATTTTAGGCTCCAGTGCGTCCCTCATTCATATAAAACTGTGGCCATTGTTTATAATGTTGTATAGACTCTTGGGCTGAAGCATATGTGTGTAGGCTAAGAGGACTACTACACATCACTTTCTGTTGGTTTTGAAGCAGTAATGGCTCTAGATAGGGAGTGGCCATTTCTATACATTAGGATCTTACAGTAAAAGTGAGACACTCCTGACGCTACCATTGTTCTCTATTAATAATTCATCTGTGACCTTTAGAAATTCAAAATTGGGAGTTAAGAGCATGCTTCCTACCTCTATTCTAGTTAAAGTGACCTATTGAGCAATCATGGTACTCTTATTTACATTTAAAGTCTATAAATATCAGTCTTGCTCTTCTAGTAAGTATAGACTACAGGAAATAATTTTTATTGTATTTAACAGAGCTATACACTTTCCCCACTCCCCTTACTTCCTCCCCTTCCACCCTTCCCTCGGCCCCCACATGCTCCCAATTTACTAAGGAGATCTTGTCTTCTTCTCCATCTTAGGTGGATCCATGTATTTCTCTTTTAGGATCTTCTTTGTAATCTAGGTTATCTGGGGTAATGCTTGGTGTTCATATGTGTGTAGGTTGATATTCGGGTCTTCTATTCAATTCCATTGGTCCTCCTGTCTGTTTTTATGCCAATACCAAGCTGTTTTCATTACTGTATCTCTATAGGGACAGTAATGCCTCCAGAAGTTCCTTTACGGTCTTAGATTGTTTTGGTTATCCTGGTTTTTTTTTTGTTTTGTTTTGCTTTTCCATGTGTAGTTGAGTATTGTTCTTTGGAGGTCTGTAAAAAATTTTGCTGGGTATTGCATTGAATATGTAGATTGTTTTTGGTAAAATTACCATCTTTAACTATGTTAATCTTAGTCTCAAAGAGCATGGGAGATCTTTCCATTTTCTGATATCTTCATTGATTTCTTTCTTCAAAATTTAAATTTCTTATCATACAGTTTTTTTCACTTGTTTGGTTAGAGTTATGCCAAGATATTTAATGTTATTTGTGGTTATGGTAAAGGGTGATATTTCTCTGATTAATTTTTCAGTCTGTTCATCATCTGTATATAGGAGGGTTACTGATTTTTTTTGAGTTAATCTTGTATCCTTCCACATTACTGAAGGAGTCTAACAGTTGTAGGAGTTTTCTGGTGGTATTTTTGGGGTCACTTATATATATATTATCAAATCATCAGCAAATAGTAAATATTTGACTTCCTTCCAATTTGTATCCCTTTGGTCTCCTTTTTAAAAATTTTATTGCTCTAGCTGGAACTTCAAATACTATATTGAATAGCTACAGAGAGAGTTGACAGCCTTTTCTTGTTCCTGATTTCAGTGGGATCACTTTGAGTTTCTATTTAGTTTGATGTTGGTCATTGGTTTGCTGTATGTATATTACCTTTATTATGTTTAGTTATGTTTTTGTATCCATGCTCTTTCCAAGATCTTTATCATGAAAGATTGTTCAATTTTTAAGGCTTTTTTTTAACGTCTAATAAGATGATAATGTGTTTTTTCCTTTCTGTTTGTTTATATGGTGGATTACATTGATTACATTGATTTTCATATGTTGAACCATACCTGCATCTCTGGGATAAATCCTATTTAGTCATGGTGGATAATTTCTCTGATGTGTTCTTTGTTTTGGTTTGCCTGTATTTTATTGAGTATTTTTGCATCAATGTTCATGAGGGAGTATGGTCTGTAATTCTCTCTCTTAGTTGTGTCTTTGTGTGGTTTGGGTATCAGGGTAACTGTAGCCTTGGTAATATTCCTTCTGTTTCTATTGTGTGGAACAATTTGAGGAGTATTGGTATTAGTTCTTCTTTGAAAATCTTGTAGAATTCTGTGCTGAAACCATTTGGTCCTGGGTTCTTTTTGATTGGGAGACTTTTGCTGATTGATTCTATTTCCGTACTGGTTATAAGTCTATTTAACTTGCTTAACTGGTCTTGATTTAATTTTAGTATGTGATACTAATCCAAAAAATCGCCCATTTCTTTTAAGTTTTCCAATTTTGCGAAGTATAGGATTTTGAAGTATGACTTGATAATTCTCTGGATTTCCTCCATATCTATTGTTATGTTCCTCTTTTTGTTTTTGATTTTGTTAATTTAAATATTATTTATCTGCTTTTTGGTTAGTTTGGATAAAGGTTTGCTTGTTTTGTTGATTTTTTTTTCAAAGAACCAACTCTTTGTCTTATTGATTCTTTTTGTTTTCTTTGTATTTTACTGATTTCAGCTCTCAGTTTGATTATTTCTTGTTGCCTACTACTGGGTGAGTTTACTTTTTTTTTGTTCTAGGTGTGCTGTTAATTCACTAGTGTTGGATTTTTCCTGCTTTTTTATGTAGGCATTTAGTGCTATGAACTTTCCTCTTAAGCCCCGCTTTCATTGTGTTCCATAAGTTTAGGTATGTTGTGTGGTAATTTTTATTGAATTTTAAAAAGTCTTTAATTTCTTTCTTTATTTCTTCCTTGACCCAGGGGTGATTTAGTTGAGCACTGTTAAGTTTCCACGAGTTTGTGGGCTTTCTGCAATTAGTATTGTTGAATTCTAACTATATGTCATAATAGTCAGATAAGACAGGATGATTCCACTTTTTTTGTATCTGTTGAAATTTGTTTTGTTACTGAGTATGTGGTCAATTTTGAGTTGTTGAGAAGGTGTATTCTTCTGTGTTTGGGTAAAATGTTCTGCATATGTCTGCTAAGCCCATTTGAGTCATAACTTCTGTTAGTTCCTTTATTTCTCTGTTAAGTTTCTCTCTGGTAGACCTGTCCAGTGGTGAGAGTAGTGTTTTGAATTCTACCATTATTACTGTGTTGGACTTGATGTGTGATTTAAAATTTAGTAATGTATGTTTCTTTTACAAATGAAGGTGTCCTTGTATTTGGGGCATAAAAGTTCAGAACTGAGACTTCATCTTGATGGCTTTTTCTGTGAAAAATATGAAATGACCTTCTTCATCTCTTTTGCCTAACTTTAGTTTGAAGTCTATTTTGTTAGAGATTAGGAGAGCTACATCAGCTTGTTTCTTGGGTCCATTTGATTGGAAACTTTTTTCCCCAACTATTTACTCTGAGGTAATGTCTGTCTTTGTAGTTGAGGTATTACTTGTATGCAGCAGAAGGATGGATTATGTTTTTGTATCCAATCTGTTAGCCTGTGTCTTTTTTTTATAGGTGATTGAGTCCATTGATATTATGGATTATTAGTGACTGGTGATTGTTAGTTCCTGTTATTTTTGCTTTTGTTTTTGCTGGTTGGTGTTGTTCTGTATGTGTTTCTCTTCTTTGAGATTTACTGGTGTGGAATTATCCATTTCCAGGATTTTGAGGGTATAGATAACTTCCTTGGGTTGGAGTTTTCCTTCTAGTACTTTCCGTAGGACTGGATTTGTGGATAGGTATTGATTAAATCTGGTTTTGTCATGGAACATCTTGTTTTCTCTGTTTATGTTGATTGAAAGCTTTGCTGGATATAGGAGTTTGGGCTAGCATCTGTGGTCTTTTAGTGTGAGCTTAATGCTAGCACCTTCTGACTTTTATTGTTTTAATTGAAAAACTGGGTGTAATTCCAGTACGTCTGCTTTTATATGTTACTTGGTCTTTTTCCTTTGTAGTTCTTTATATTTTTTCTTTATTCTATATGTTTAGTGTTTTGATTTTTATGTGGTGAGGGGACTTTATTTTTTGGTGCAGTCTATTTGGTGTTCTGTAAGCTTCTTGTATTTTCACAGGCATGTCCATGTTTAGGTTGGGAAAGTTTTCATCTATGATTTTGTTGAGAATATTTTCTGTGCCTTTGAGCTGGACTTCTCTTTCTTCAATTTCTATTATTCTCAAATTCAATCTTTCGAAGGTGTTCAATATTTCCTGCATGTTTTGTGTTAAAATTTGTTGGACATAACATTTTCTTTGACCAACAAATCTATTTCCTTTATCGTATCTTCGAGGCCTGAAATCTCTCTTCCATCTCTTGTATTCTGTTGTTTATTCTTGTATCTGTAGTGTCTGATTATTTACCCAGATTTTCCATTTCCAGATTTCCTTCACTTTGTGTTTTTTAAAATTGCTTCTATTTCAGTTTTCAAGCCTTAAACCATTTCTTTCACCTGTTTGATTGTGTTTTCTTTAAGGGAGTATTTGATTTCTTTCATATTTTCTGGTTGTCTTTTCTACCATTTCTCTTAGAAATTTTCATTCCCTCTTTAACAGCCTCAATCATCTTCATAATGTTAATTTTAAGGTCATTTTCTTCTGTTTTATCTGCATTCAGGTCCTGCTGTTGTAGAACCACTAGTTTCTGGTGGTGTTTTCTTGTTCTTTAAGTTGTTGCGTATATTCTTACTCAGTTGTCTTCCCTTTCCTCCAATTGGAACAGGTAGCATTTGTGTTTCCAGAAGGGAGTTCCCTTTTCCTCCGATTGGTGTAGTTGGGGGCTGCTGCTCTATTGATTACTCCTTCAGGTATAGGCAGAGGAGAGCCTTTGATGATTGCTCCTCCAGGTGCCTATGGTCCTGTGGTTCAGAAGGTTGTTCCTCCTGGTGGTGGTGGGGCTGAGTCTCCAGTGGACAGATGATTTCTGGTGGTCACTGCTGTTGTTGCCCCCAGCTGAGCTGCTGCTCATGCTTCTCCCCTTGGCTGTCTGGCCTGACCTCACACCATCATACTGCTCTTTGTCCTTCTCCTGGTGGTCTGTCCTGGCTCACACTGTAGATGCTCACACTTTTGCTCCTGGTGGTCTGGCCTGGCTCACACTGCAGCTGCTCACACTTCTCCTCCTGGTGGTCTGGCCTGGCTCACACTGCAGCTGCTCATACTTCTCCTCCTGGTGGTCTGGCCTGGCTCACACTGCAGCTGCTCACACTTCTCCTCCTGGTGGTCTGGCTTGACCCTACACCATCATACTGCTCTTTGTCCTTCTCCTCCTGGTGGTCTGGCCTGGCTCACACTGCAGCTGCTCACACTTCTGCTCCTGGTGGTCTGGCCTGGCTCACACTGCAGCTGCTCACA
>LOEQ01004279.1:0-27186 GCA_001685075.1 Bramus lutescens
GTTGTAGGAGTTTACCCGTAGAATTTTTTAGGGTAATTTATGTGTCCTATCATGTCATCTGCAAATAAAGATACTTTGACTTTTTCCCTTACTATTATATCCCTTTAATCTTTTTTAGTTGTCTTATTGCTCTAGCTATTAGAGCAAATACTTCAGGTACTGTCTTGATTAGGTACGAAGAAACTAGATAACCTTGTCTTGTTCCTGATTTTAATGGAATTGCTTTGAGTTTCTTGCCATTTAAGTTATGAACTTGCTGCAAACTGCCTTTATTATGTTGAGGAGTGTCCCTTGCATCCCTATTCTTTCTGGTACTTTAATCATGAAGAAGTGTCAGATTTTTGTCAAAGACCTTTTGTATATCTAATGAGATTATCATATGGCTTTTGTCTTTTGGTCTGTATATACAGTGGATTACATTTATTGATTTATGTATATTGACTCATGCTTGCATCTCTGAGATGAAGCCTACTTGATCATAGTGAATGATCTTTTTGATGTGTTCTTGGATTCATTTTGCAAGTATTTTATTGAGAATGTTTGTATCTATATTATTAAGGAAATTGATCCTTAATTCCCTTTGCCGAGTCTATTTTTTTTTTGGTTTGGGTATCAGGGTAACTGTGACCTCATAAAACAAGTTGGGCAATGTTCTTTCTGTTTCTATTTTGTGGGAAAATTTGAGGGGTAGAAAGTTTGTTTGCTTGTTTGTTTGTTTAAATAGGCTCTTCCAAAAGAGAGCCCAGATATATACTGAAAACGAATATCTTTTTTTCTCATATAGATTCAATCAGCTACTTTTCTGTTTGTCCCCAAAGACCAAGTATAATTTTTTTGTGCCCAATAAAAGAAGAGCATCATGCCACCTTGCCTTGTGGGAGGAGTGAATCAGAGAAGTGAAGCAGTCAGGACTCAGCTAAGAGACATGTCTGTTGCCCTCATCTCCTGAGCACGCTTGGAGAATTTGCTACATGTTAAACATTCTATGACACCCCTGAGATGACAGGTGGTTAACATGGCTTCTGTCTTTCAGGTTTCCACAGTCTAGCAAGGCAAATAGGCCAGCAAACAAATAGCCTGAAACTTTGAAATATGTATTTGGACTGAAAAGAAGTGACTAAATTTACTTGGAAATAGCTGTAGGATAAAATGGGGATCAGAAAAAACGACTGCCATTTAAACAGAGCCCTAAAACGATAACCAGAATATGTGATGAAGAAGAATCCAGAGAGGAAGGTGAAAGCAAGGATGGAAGATGGGGGAGGAAGAAGAAAGAAAGAGAGGAGGGGGGAAGGAAAAGAGAGGAAGAAGAGGGAAGAGAAAAAACAGGAAGAAAGGAAGAAGGGCAGGAAGGGAGAGGAAGCACAGAGAGGGAGAGAAAACTGGGATGCAGAATAATTGGCGACTACATTCAAACTCTTAAACAAACATGCTTTGTTTAGCTTTCATCTAATTAGGAAGTTTCATATTAAATCAACATTTGAAGAATTTTTGTAAAACAAAAGAGAAAACAGAAGGGGTCTGGCCACATAGTTTCCACACAGACATGTGGAAATGGTGACTGTTCCCAGGCAAAGCCCTTCCTCCACCCAGGACACAGTTCTCCCAGTTTCCTCTCTGCCCATCTCTACCTTCCTGGCTCTGCAGGCAGCTGAGCATCTGGTGCTCAGTGGTGGGGGAAGATCAGAAGCCAGCTGTTACAAAACCCTGGCATGCCTCCGTGGAGGCTAATTTTGAGTTGAATACTTTTATAATCTGCCCTCACAGAAGTAGCCATCCATGGGCTGAATCAAACAGTTATTTCTCTTCCCCTATATATTTTCTTAATAAAGCAAAACAAATAAAAATAAAAAACATCAGGATTGGCTTCAGCTCATCAAGATTGATTTGCAAAGAAGAAGAAGATGCCCTTTGTGGTGCTTTAGATGGGCAGTGTGTCTCATGGTCTTGGGTGTTTGGCTGACCACTCAGTTCCCAGTTGATGGACGTGAGGAGGTTTAGGTGGTACCACCTTGCTGGAGGAAGGTACATCCCTGGGGAAGAGTTTTAAGGTTAAAGCCTCCAGCACTTTCACTGCCCCCTTCTCCTTCTTTCCCCACCCCCACTCTACTGCTTTACTCAAGAAGGGAAGATGGGAGCTCTCTGTCTCCTGCTCGTACCACCATGCTGGCAGCCTGCTCCCTCCTCCTCCCATTATGACCCTCATCCTCTGGAAATGTAAGCCAACATAAACCCTTTCTTCTGGAAGTCGCCTTGGGCACAGCATTGCCCATAAAAGGGACAAACATATCAGTTCTTGGATCTTCACTGCCACCTGCTCAGGAAGACCCTTTCTATCATGAAGAAAATTCAGTCCTGCTGAGACTTGGCGGCAGGAAAAGAACTCAGCTTCCGGGGCTCTTCAAGAGGAAAGACAGACTTGCAGAAATACGAAGGACATATCAGGACAGGAGCCAATGAGATCAGGAAACCAATGCACTGATAAGTCAGAAGTCCCTAAACTCCCCATAGCAGGGATGGCTCTGAGGAGCAGCAGAACCAAGTGGCGACATAGGCTTTGGACTGTTGGTTATTCAAAGAGCACTTTGTACTTGTATTATTTACCTTTTTTGTCATCATTAGGACCAAATAACTGAAACTAGCTAAGGGGCAAGGGTTTATTTTAGCTCACAGTTCACTGCAGGGAAAAAAGAGCAACCGAGCAGATTGTGTTGTGACCAGCATAGCTTGTTGCCACTGGTTACATCACAATGGCAGACAGAAAGCAAGGCACTTGGGCTGGGAGGAGGATTAGCCAGCTCTACTCCTCTAGGCCCAACCATAGTACTCTGGGTAAACGGGACAGGCTTATATCCCGAAGGTCCTATAACATCCCAAAACGGTACCAACAATTGGGGACTAAGTTCCCAAACATGTGATATTTCACATATGGTCATAACAGCACCTCAGTACACACATATAGTCAACCTCTAATGATTTATGAGATGACGAGAGCTTGAATATTTTCCAGGAAACTCAAGGATGTCTGAAAGAGGTTTGGCTGTCCACAGGCAGGGAATCATCGTATATGTAATCTGAGTCTCATAACAGAAGAAAATCTTGATAAAATATTATTTACATGAGAATTTGATTACTGTTTAAAATCAAACTATTGTATTAAATTATTAAATATTTTAAGCTATTTTGCCATTTGATATTAATTTCTGATGAAACTGCATTAATTTTGTGTTAAGGACCAACTAGATACAACAGCATCTGAACATGCCTACTAACTATGAATCAAGAGAAGGTTTTCCTGGACTCTCTAGTTCTTTGCTTAGAAAGAGGCTCATGGAACTCAAGGTGGTAAAAAATGGGGCACTTTCTCTAAGGCTCTATGTGCCATGTATACTAATAATTCACTATAAGCAATCCTGTGGCAAAGTATATTCCACTTTTACCAATTACTTTTTCTTAACAAGGGCTGTCCTACCTGCACTATAGTTGAATTGCAACATCTTTCCAGCTGGCATGACAGCTTTGGTCCATAATTTACCTGCTGGCTCCTGATGCTTGTGCCTGATGGATGCGAATCCCCAAGCTTCCCATGCCATTCCCAATGATGCCTGTAGTAAACCTTGGGTCTCACACTGATTCCCAGAGTCGTAATCCTGCCATCAGCTGGGATGAAATGTCTTCCTCAGATTCCCCAGTCTGGAGGGTCCTGCCAAGTCAACAATGGCCTGCCAGGTGGCTGGGACTTGAGCGAGCATCTGTTCAGCTTTGTGTTGGACAAAAATGACCACTGGGAAGCTGTATTCCACAGATGTGTTGTTAGGATCAGCAGGAGGGAAAAAAAAACACTCTGGAGTTTGCCTTTAAAGAAAGCTACAGATTATTCATTTCTAAGTAAATAATTCCCACACTCCCAATGTGCCTCTGGGCATATGATCCCATATCTCTTTTTACATAGCACTGATTGAAAGGAAAATATCTGATGAAGGCGACCAAGCTAGCTATCATATTGAAATAACTGATACTAACTGAATACCTCATGCAATAACAGTAGAGAACTGTTGCAGCCTTCCTCACAGAGATGTCATTCACATGCACCCTTCATTGGAGCATCCCAATAGCCTATATGAGAAAACTGGTGTTGCAGAAGATTGATATTTGCCCGCAGGTAGGACTTCCAAACTTCAGCTGTGACATGCAACTTCCCTTCTCAAAATGAAGCCGAATATATCTGAGAGATAAAAGGAAGGCCTTCATATTTTAATAGGACCAGAAATTCAAGATTCAGACTAAAGTTACTAAGATAATTCTATACTGCACTGCAGTATTCTTGAAGCAGTCATTCCCTGGTGAATCTGTGTGTGCTAACAAATTATGCGAAAATATAGAAGTGCTGATGTATTTACTAATAACTGTCAAAAAACATTCTTAATAAAAGCTCTTACTAATACCTTATGAGAAGTATAGCTGATGAAGAGAACTAGATAATCAGACTGATATCCTAGAGCAGAGGCCAATGAGATGTTCCATGACTAAAAGTGAGGAAGCCTGACTACCCGAGTTGAATCCAGAGAACCTATGGCAGAAGGAGATATTCAACCCTTAAAAGATGCTATCTGGCTTCCACACACTTCCTGTGCACGCATGCTCTCCAACACAAATCATACACATGCAATAATGATAACAATATAAATGTAAGAGAGTAATATAACATGATAAATAAAAATCCAGAGACAGATATTGGGGTTCACCCTGAAGTCAGAAAAGCAAGACAGTCAGCCACCGGCTCTCACCTCTTCCTCAGTCTGAAATGGAGATTCTGCCTCCAAGAATCCTCAGACTAAGACTACCTGAGAGCTGTCTCCTCCCATCTTATACTCCTCTCTAGTGCTGGGATTAAGGCATACATCACTACCGCCCGGTTTCTGTGGCAAACTAGTGTGGTTACTGGAATTAAAGGTGAGTGTCCCTACTGCCTGGTCTGTAAGGCTGCCCAGGGTGGCTGTTTTATTCTCTTATCTTGAGGCAAGTTTTATTTATTAAAAATGAAATATTGCTACAGAGTAGAGATAAAAATCATCTTTAATGTTGTATAATAACTATTTCTAGAAAACCTGATTTTCAAAATCTATTCAAATGAAAAAGACTTTTTTTGGTTTTTGAGACAGGGTTTCTTTGTGTAGCCTTGGCTTTCCTGGAACTAGCTTTGTTGATTAGGCTGGCCTCGAACTCAGAGATCTGCCTGCCTCTGTCTCCCGAGTTCTGATATTAAAGGTGTGCACCACCTCTGCCTAACTTAAAAAGACACTTTCGTTAGGTAGCTAAGTGAATAAGTGTGTAAAAAATCCTCATCTTTTTAAAGTTCTATATTATTAAGAAATACAGAAAAAGAAAACACAAGCTAAAGTGTAATAAATGCCATAAAGTAACAGAAAAAAATTAGCAGACCTATGTAGATAAAGTTATAAACATACACACTCTCAAGGAGATGAAGGAGTGCATTGAATTCCCAAAGGGGAAAGAACAGGTTGAACAATGGAATCATAATGTAGTAATATATAATATATAAGGAACATAAAATGAAAAAGTACAAAAAGAATTGCTCATGTTAATAATTTATAAGAGGTCCTGTCTCCTATTAATGATAAGGTCACAAATTTGTTTATTTTTAAACACTTTAATATGCAATGTTTCAAAGCAGAATTTTAAAGATGGTTGGAAGAGAAAAGGAGAAAACAAAGTAATGAAGACCTGCCCTAGAGAAGGGACCTGGCAAGATGGCTTTGCATGTGTATTGGTTTAGTTTCTGTTGCTCGAATAAGCACCAGGACCGAACGTAAGTTGGAGAGGAAAAGACTTACAGGTTTGGCTTACAGGTTAACTGTCCATCATCAAGAGGAGCCAAGGTAGGAACTAAATCAGAGATGGCAGAAGAATGCTGCTCACCAGCTTGGTCCAGGACCCCTCCCTTACATATGCCAAGCCCACCTGCACTTCCCGCAGTGGACTGGGCCCTCACACATCAATCAAGCTGCAAGAAAATGCTCACAGGTCAATCAGATAAGGGTGGTTCTTCAGCTGAGATTCCCCCTTCCCAGGTGTGTCAAGTAGACAACTGCAGCTGATAGCCGGGCTGCCAACCGGACAGCCTGAGCTTCAATCCCCAGGACCCACATAGTGGGATGAAAGAATGAAGTCCTGCACACTGTCCCTGATCTCCAAATATACACTGTGGGGAGTGTGCACATGCACACACACAAACACACATACACATGCACACAAGCATATACACACAACAATAATAATAGTAAAACTATTTTTTTAAATCCAAGATAAAGATTAACAAAAAAATATTTTATATGTATAGAAACCGTAACAGACAAAGAATTCAAGAGAAATAGAGGTGAACTCTCTAACATTTCAAAAAATTACAAAACCACTTGGAGTGTTCAATACTTGAAGGTTCCTTTATGCACCTCAGCCTTTACTTCTGAAATATTTTAGAGTTCCAAGGAAAAATTGGAAAACCACATGGAACAAAGTGCTTAGCTATTAAAAGATCAAATAAGTTTCTTCCAAGATAATTTAGAGAAGATCGTCATAATGCAGCTAACAAGTTTGATCTCCTAAGATAAATACTTAACTCTGTTCCCAATAATAAACTTGGAAGTGCGCATTGTTTTCAAACACATGGTACGTTTATTAAAAAGTGTGTACTGTCACAAGTAAAGTCTCAATAAATTCCAAAATGAAGAAATTATTCAACTGCATGAAGAGCCTGCTACCACCCAAAACAGAAAAATCAAAGCAACTAGACATTTCTTCTAGGTAACCCTTAGACTGAAGGAGAAATGACGATGTAAATTAAAAATGAATTCGTTTTTGAATAGATCGTGAGGGTGGGAACCTGTGATAGCAGGAGAGGCTTTACGCAAAGGAGGAGGAGCCTGACGTTAACCCACCATGCTGCAGTGCGGTGGGAAGACTCACACTCGATGCTGGCACTCTAATCAGCCGTATCCAAGTCTCCAGAAACTTGAGCCCAAACAGTCTCTCCACTTTGCCGTTACCTCATCTCAAGCATTTTATTATAACAGCATTCTGGTTTCCTTTCTGTTGCTATGGCAAATCACTCTGACCAAACGCAATTTAGGGGTTGGAAGGATTTACTTGGCTTACACTTCTATTTAGCAGTCTGCCCCTGAGGGAAGTCTGGACAGGAACTCATGCAGGAACTCAAGGGTAGGAACCCATGAGGGGCAGCCGCTTGCTGGCTCAATCATAGGCAGAGTCATCCATCACGTTCAGTTGGTTTCCTTAATACAACCCAGGACCAATCTGCCTAAAGGTGGTGCTGTGCACAGTAGACTGGGACTGTGTGCATTAACTAACAACCAAGATGATATACCCACAAGCCAATTTGATCTAGACAGTTCCTCAATCCAGGTTTTCCTCTCAGATGACACCAGGTTGGGTCAAGCTGACAGTTCAAGCTAATAGGGATGAGCACCATTTCTTTCCTCTGCTCAAGTCTTCCAGGAGTCTCCCTCGGAGTTACTCCCTGATAGCCAAGGCCCAGGAGGATCCATCTTTCTCCTGATCTCTTTTGACCCTCAGCCTGCTCCTCACCATCTCCCTGATGCTCACATTCTGTGCTTGCCTCCCTAGCTGAAATCAGCTCCTTGCTCTTTTGGTGCCTCACAGCCTTTGATCTTTCTCTGTTTGAAACGTTCTTGCCCAGGTGTCCCTCTCACCCCACTTCTGCTGTTCTGTCTACAAGAGTGACCACCACCACTTTCCTCTCTCTTCCCTTTCGTTGCTTTATTATTCTTCATCGGCATGTATTTATTCAACAAAGATTGACCCTCACCCAAAACAGGTCTGGATTTTGCCCTTGGTTAACGGAAGGTGCTTCTCTAGGCCCTTAAGATGCACCAGCTGATAGAAAGGTCCGTTTGGGAGCTTGTGTCACTGGTCAGTTTAACATAGCAATTTATGTCGAGACTTTGGACCGCAATGTGTCAGTTGTGACCTCAACAAGGACCAGAGACCAAGATGTTACCACAACGTGCTAGTGAGCCTGGATACTAAAATTGTTATTCAGAAAGTTTATAATTAGTCCTTGGCAGAAAGTCTAGGCACAATGCAGTGAGTTCCCCCAGTGGGTTATGGGTCCCATGTATTGTCACACAGCATGGTCACAGAGAAGGACAACTTCTCCAGAATGTTCACACTTCAACTCCTGGGCTGTCTCCTGTGCATTCTTTCTTTGGCTGCTTCCTTGTAGGAAACCAAATCCATGAGTGTCATAGTCTTAGTGATTGCTGTGAGTGCCCCTAATGGATTATCACTCCTGTGGTGATTCAGGAATCCCTTGAAATTTGCTGAATTTGCTGTCAAAAGTAAGGGAAACTTCGAGGCTGGGTCTCACCATGTAGCTCTTTCTGCCCTCGAACTCGCTATATAGACCAGACTGATCTCCAACTCACAAGAGATCCACCTGCCTCTCTGCCTCTCAAGTGTTGGGCTTCAAGGAATGCACCAACCACCATGCCTGGCAAAAGGGAGGGAAAATGGAGGGAACTGTTAGTAACTCTGTATAATAGGGTTATTGTCTCCCCACACCCAGTTACGTTGCGTATTTTTCGTTACTATGACAAAACACTTGCAAAAGGCAACTTAAGGAAGGAAGGGCTCATGTTGGCTCACGGTCAGAGGGCACAGTCCCTCATGGCTGGGAAGCTGTGACAGGCAGAGGCTAAGGCAGCTGCTCACAGTGCACATTCGCACTCAGAAAGCAGAGAGAGTTAAATGCTCGTAGTCCAGTTCTTTCTTTTCATTCTGCTTGGAACTCCAGGCCATGGATAGTGTGCTAGCATGGGGGTAGATCTCTCAGGAATTTACACTCCCAGGTTTACCCAGAAATGTCTAGGTCACTCAAACTGCAGTCGAATTGCCTTATCAAGACTAATCACCTCACTACCGCTATATTCTTCACCGGGTTTGGGTCACTGCTCTACATGCACAACGCAGAGAGCTTATGTCTCATATACAGGAAGCCTTCACAGCCCGTTTCCATTAAAGCCGTCTATGTCATTTTCCAGAAAGATGTGCAGGGGCTGAAGAGGCAACTCAGCCGTTAAATGTCCTTGCTGCTATTGCAGAGGACCTCAGAGCAAAACTGTTTTGTGTGCTTTTTATATAAGAGTATGTGCATCTTTATCTAATCATTAATAACAAAATCAAAATGATTGGTTTTTTATTTTTTTCCTTAAACAATGAGTCCAGCATTTTGTTTTAAGGATCTTTTTTTTCTACCTTATCTTTCCTTTTATCTGGGCTTCTGAACAAAGTCAGATGAAACATTCTTTTTTATTTTTTAGCATTGTATTTTGTAAGTGAGTGAAATAATCTTTTGGGATCACCAATATCAGTCCCTGTGATCATGTCAAAGACTCAGCAGAGGTAACACAGCATAAGCACTAAATGTAAAAGCTGCCAGAGCCCCACCCTGGCAGCCCCTTGCACGAGGTTTGAGCATGGAAGTCAACAGACTTTTCTGTACCTCGGCTTCCCCCTTAACAGTAGGGATCAATCGCACTGCTGTCAGAGTAACTCAACTCTGACTGTTATTGATTTGTACAAAATAGATTTAAATGGATTATGGTGTGCACTCAGGAGAGTGCAGAACACAGCAAGCACCGTGAGCATTATGATTGCTTCTTTCCTTCTTATGATCCACTCAGTTTTCAGCATCCTGACAAATAAATATCTGGAGGAGAATGATTCTGTCACAGTCTCTCAGGCTGGGTTGGTTTTCATTTTCACATGAGAAATTTGTGAACTATAAGGTTCTTGAGTGATAAAGTTTAATTTTTTTTTTGAAAATAACATTTTATTGTCTACATTGAATTTCCTGCCTGAAAGGTCAACGTGGCTTTTCTCTTTTGAAGGGAATTGTTGTATCTTCTTGGATTGCTCAGTCGAATCAACAAACATTCACTCTGTTGATTCCTTGGCCCCCACAGCCTAAGCCTGTCTGTGGGGAGGTGACTATGGACATTATGCATATCGGTGTCTATGTATATCCGTGATCTGTGGCAAGACTTCGCAGGTGCTTTCTACCTCCACTCTATAAAGACTCATTGAAAAGAACCCTGCCTTTTAATGAGTTTACCATTAAAAAAAAATTGGGACACTGCCTGGTTCCACGGTGTTAAATGAAAATAACATTCAGAGTTGAGTTAATCTGATTGCATGGGATCTATTTTCCCCCTTGCTGCAAATCAGAGCAGTTCCCAGCTAACAAGAATGGGTGCCCTACTTGAACGGGCAGCAGGCAACGCCGCTAGTCAGAGCAGCACTTAGCATGGCATTGCCATCATTACAGCCCCAGGTTCACAGCAATGAAACTCCAGGAGCGGCAAAGTCAAATCAGTTCAATTGTCTGATTGTTCATACTCATAAAGTGGGGAAGCTGGCAGGGGTCCGGCATAAAACTTGGAGTTCTGCACTGGAGCTCCTTTAAGGTAATTCATTGCCCTCTGTAGTAGCTTAAATCAGAGGGGCCAGCACGGTCACAGGGAATGCAGTTCCCCATCCTGCTGGAGAGCAATATCGCAGATAGCCGGCTGCTATGCCAGATGTCAAAGGTGCACTAAAAGCACTTGGTTTTGATCTGCCCCATTCCCGAGAAGTACAATGGATGGGCCTTTAAGCACCGCCATAAAAAAAGATTGTGATTAATGAAGCAGTACAAGTTAATAAACCACGTTGACTCCCGCTTCCTTCTCCCAGGCGTTTCACTGTCCACAAAGCAGTTCTTTTACTTAGCAGCAGGGACATGTAAAATGTTAATCATCAATCTGTGGGCCATTAAAGAAGTTGCTTTCCCTTTCTCAAGTTGAAAACCAAGGGGGGAAGATAATAGGTTTGGTTAACAGAGCCATTCACATAATGGAGATGTGCCAGGGAAAGCTTTGATGAAGTCAGCATGGGAGCCCTTGAGCGCTAATCCATCCTGCTCTCGGGACCACAAGTTCAAATCCCAGATGAGGCTGGAAGGCTCAGACCAGGAGACTAGGGTGAGTGTCTTGAAGGCAACTGACCAGCTGGAGGTAACTTTATGTCAGTGAAGCCAAAAAGTAAGATGAGAAGGCACGGGAATTGTCTGTGTCAGCAGCCCAGAGCAAGGGACTACTGATACTCTGACCTGTGAGCCCTTCTTCCTTGCAGAGAGCACCACAGCAATCTTTCCAGTGAGGTGAGTGGCTGTGAGAGGAACCGTGGGCAGGAGAAGCTTCCTTACCCAGAGAACAAGACAGAGATTTCAGCTAATTTTCCAAAACCTAATTAAAATACTTACCCAGAGACTCAAGAGTGCATCATCAGAGAGACACAATTTGAAATTTTACTCACGACATGGACATTGCTTTGGATGGGAGGGGGACAAGGGTTGGAGACCCAAGCAATAGGCAAATGGGCCCCAGGTGTTTTACGCCATCACTCAGTTAATATTGGCAGGACCAGAGGAACTCCTGGAAGACACTGCCAAGTCAGGTAGGTCATTCAGTCATTCTGAAATAGGGCCGGAAAAAAGTGATGTTGAAGTTGAGAACAGTGTCTCTCTTCTACACTGGTGGCAAATTTTGTCTTGCCTTAGTAAGGAGAGCCTAGATGGGTAAGGACCTGGGTTTGATTCTCCCCTCAAAAAAAAAAAAAGAAAGAAAAAGGAAAAGAAAGGGAGAAAGGATACTTAAACTCTACCTCAGGAAAACTAGAAGAGGGAATGGCTCCTATTCCTAGAAAAAGTGGATGTGGCAGATTACAAGGAGGGGAGGGCACGTGGCCCCTGACGTCTTGAAGAACCATATTTGGTCAACGGAAATGCCACTTCCCTGCTAGAGCTCTGAACCTTCTTTCATTCTCTTTGCTTGCTCTAAAATTTGACAGAGGCAGACCCATTCCCCATCTTTTAAACGCAGCCACACCTATAGTCCTTTTATGTTGTTGTTTTTTTCTCAACAAACTTCTCAGACCTAGGTTCAGACCTCGTAAGCCAATGAAAATCATTTTTATTAATTCTTGCTGTCTATTTAGTCCAAGGGAAATCAAATACCAAATGTGTGACACTCAGATTCTCAGACCACATAGTGAAGGCCATGAGAGAGGTGCCAACAACCTTGTAAAGCAGACTGCGAAAGAACACATGTTTGACAGTTGTCTTAGTCCGTACTCAGATGCTATAACAAAATACCCAACGCTGGGTAATTTGTAAAGAATGAACATTTACTTGGTTCACGGCGGTGAAGACTGGGATTTCCAAGAACATTGTGCCGGCATCTACTCAGCATCTGGTGGGGGCCTTCTTGCAGAGGGTATTACATGCAGACAGCAAGGATGCTACCTTGGGTCTCTCTTTCTCTTCTATAGAGTAGTAACTAATATGATCTAGGACCCTACTCTCATGACTTTAGCTAGATTTCCTCAGTCCTTAAAGTCTCCAACAGGCCTCACCTCCAGATGGAAAAAAAATGGATTTTGGAATTAGGATTCCAATGAAATTAAAGGACAAACCCAAGCCGCAGCAGTAGTCTATACTAGGCTCACAATTCTCATTATTTCGTGGAATTTGTGAAGAAATGAGGATGGCAGGGATCTAACCCAAAGTAGCATGCATTCTAGGCTTCCTCTGTGAGCTTCCAATATCCACTCCATAGAGCAGCCAGGGCTGTGACCCTGAGACATGCACTGCCTCCATCAAACCAAAGCTCTCCCTGCTGAGCATCCCATTCCCAGGCTTCCACTGGCTTCTCCAGGAAAATGTCTCTGTCCCACTCCCAACCTTACACACAAGGTGTCCACAGGAGTGTGTCTGCAGGTGCTGTGCCCCTGTCTATCTCTCTACTTAGCACCCAGTGCTGAAGCAACTGACTGGTGCATATTCCCAGTACACACAATACAGCTATTTCGTTATCTGTGAGTGCTAAAACTTGACACCAGAGAGGGAGCCATAGAATTGAAAGTGGAAGCTAAAAATCTTTCCGTACTTGGACAGTGTGTTCATAGATTCATGCTCTCGAGCAATAAAACAACACCCTTTTCTAAACCCACACTTGACATGTGATTCAGAAAACTTTCATCTAACACATAAAAAATGATGATGGTGATGGTGGCACAGAAAGAAACTCAGAAGCAATTGATGGTATTAATTAATTAAAGAACTTCCCCCAAAACTCATACAGCTATCTCTATTGTTTATGATAACTCCCAAGTGTCAGCCCCTGTGGGCATCTGGTTCACCATTGCACTTCCAAGGCCAGGAGGTTTATAGTTAGAAGATGGCCGATAAGTATTGATTGAATTAATTAATTGATCAAGAAGTTTTCATTTCAAACATTTGCTAGCAGCCCAAACTTGCATGTTACAACTTAATGCCTTTTATCTGAGCATGGTGGTACATGACTGGATCCCAGCACACAAGGAGCTATACAGAGAGGCCCACTCTCAAAATAACAAAACAAAAATAAACAAACAAAAATTTAACATCTCCTATGTGTACGGAGATCTGAACATTTGTCCGTTCTTCTAGGTTCGTCTCTTCCTATCTGGACCTACACTGCCCAGTATGCGCCCCTAAGAAGTAGCTGCAAACTTGTTCCCATTCTTCAAACACCTGATCTTGATGCTCTGTCTTCTGCCAGGCAAGCTGCTCCTTCTCATTCATCATTCCTCGCAAAGCCTTTCCTTCACATGGCTCTAAAAACACTTTGGCAAGATTTCAAATTGTACCTCCTGATTCAAGGAGATTGTTCCGGGTACCTGCCTTCTCAAGATATATAATCACCTGCCTAAAAATCTTAGTATAGGGTCTAGAATCAATCTTAGTTAAATTAGTAACTCCATGATTTAACCAATTGAGGAATCAAGGAACTGCTGGGGGAGTTTCAAAAATACTCCACATACTGTCTTCCTGAGCTCTGAGAGATCTTTCGGTGGTCTAAGTGTACTGATTGTCACAATAATACCGAAATATGCTTTCAGTTTCTGAAATTGACAAGTAAAACTATTTTAATAAAATATTCCAATCTCCTTCAACCCACACTTCTCTTCAAGAAATAATGCAAGGTGACTCTTCATGTTATTTCAAGTTTATGAATCTACGCTCTAAGATCTTCTGCTTTGTGGAAAACATACATGACAATTAAGTCCCTTCAGAAAAATCTCATCAGCACTTGTCTCTTACATGTATCCAGACTTTCCACCTACCTTCTCTGCTAGCTCCTGCAGTGGTGAAAACTTACACCGATCATGGCCATTCAGTGTAGGAAATGAATTAGCATTCTCCCCAGGACCCTCATTGGTATAGTATATTAATAGGCTCCTTATGTGAATGTCTCCTCTTACCTCACTGCTTATTTGCCTGTTAGCTGGCTGCATGCAGTTTAGAAAGGAGGGCAAGAATGACTGCACTCACACTTGGAGCAAAGAGGCCAAGGATGGGGGCCAAGCATGGACGGGAGAGGGACAATGAACATATTTTATAGCTGTCGCCAAGCCAACAGTGGTTCAATAAAGCCAGCTTCCATTCCAAATAGGTATTTTTGTGTGCCTCCAATAGATTTGTCATTATAAAGAAATTGTGGAAACCAAAAGACAATAGAGGTGACAAGATTTTAAAGATGTCTAGTCAAAAGGTGTCTTAGCAGCGAGTTATAAAAGTGTCCCAGGTACTCAATAAAGGAAATATTTGAACACTTCTACAGAAAGGAAACCTCAAAAGGTATTCTCTACCTCTACCACCGTGCACAACAGCAACACAAGGAACTGGACCTGAATACACAGCCTCTCATTTCACAAAGCTGCCAACTTCCTTTCTCCTTTTTGTCTTCAATATAAGTGATAAACTGCATTTCCTAAACTCCTTTGCAGGTAGATGTAGTCCTCTGACAGCGTTTCAGTTAATGGTATGCACACATACACACACATGCACACACACATACAATGTGTGCCTCTCACGGGGCTAGCTTATAGCTGTCCTCTTGGACTGAGAAATCCCAGAGCTAGCTTGGAATCCTTCCACTAAAGACAGTAGAACCCTAACACCAAGAAACCCTAAGTGGTTCTGAGCCCCCAGCACACACACACACACACACACACACACGTATGGTCATAGCCCAGGGAGGTGTAAGGAAGTGGAATATCAGTTCTCACAATAGTACCATCAAAATGGTCAAGTTAAATTTGAACTGCTCATGACAATCCATGCCTCATGGAATTTTTTGACTTGAATCTTCCATCACTCAGCTGTCTTCACTTTTCAGCCTCTTCTTGTTTCATCTCACAGCAAACCCTCCCAGCCCTGGTATTCAGTGAGCTACGTCATTAACTACTAAAATGAAAGCTTAAAGCAAGAAACAGCTTCATTCCCATGAATCCTGGGTTAAAGATAATTTTGGAGAAAAACAAAAATAAGTCAAATTGCAATTATTGGTTTCCCATCATGCTTATTGTGCCAGATCATAATAGTTTTGCTGTGGTTCTCTTTAATTCCCTTAACAGTTTAGTCTGGTGTGCATTAGGTTACAAGGATGAATTTACAACACAGAAATTGCCTTGTTTCTCTAAATCTTCACATGGGTCTCCCTCACTCTAAAATGACAAAAGAGTCAATATAAATAAATGTAACAAAAATATTTTAAGTCATTTAATTTGAAGTCTTCTGTGGCCACTCAAACAGCTATTTTCCATTTATGTAAATATGTATTCACATGCAAATAATTTAACAGAGTATCATTTTTACAGCTGACCTTCTGAAGTCACATACTTTGTGGCTTATTCTCTCTGAGAAAACATAGACAAGAATCCTACCTGATACACCTCATGGAGATCCCAAGCTCAAAATCTAGTCACATCAACATGTAAATATTTTTTGTAAAACCATAGTAGAATAATAGTATTTGCTTTAAAATTCAAATGTGGTTGTAATCAGACTAATTGGTGATCTTCAGGGCCTAGGTTCTAGTCCCTCTTCCAATTTATTATCTTTGGAATATTTTATTATTTTCTTTTTTGTTTGTTTGCTTGTGTATTTTGTTTTGTTTTTCAAGACAGGATTTCTCTGTGTAGCCCTGGCTGTCCTGGAACTCACTATGTAGACCACACTGTCCTCAAACCCACAGAGATCTGCCTGCATCTGCCTCCCAAGTGCTGGGATTAAAGGCATGTGCCCACCCTCCTGGCACACAATCTTTTTTGAAAACGTCTTATATATCCTTTGAACTCTCACTTTTTTAAAGTCTCAATTTTCTATTTCTCTATGCCTGAGGAAATTTATATCTCAGTTGCAAAATTGGTGACATTTCTCTACCTACATCTGCAGCCTACTGGATGTAACAAAGAGAGAAATCAATCAAAGGAAGAAGTAGGGAGGGAGAGAGGGAAAGGGGGGAAGAGGTAGTGAGAAGGAGAAATGGGAAAGCAGTATTCACCTAAGCTAGCCCAGTTTTCCCCTGGCTCATGGAAGTGCTGTCTCAAATCCAACTGCCCTCTCAAGAATCAAGCTGACAGATTTCAGAATTCAACTTCTTCATTAACACCAGGAGACCCATTCCTCTGGGAGGGAAATGATAGGGGGGGAAATCATCTTGACACCAGTCAATTATTAGTGTATTTGCCTTTCTTTGTCCTGATTCTTCAAGCCATCTTCTGATTGGAAATCAGCTTCTGAGGCCTATGGAGACGTGGCATGAGGCCCAGGCCAATAGAAGCTTGGCAGGTTGCATACATTCTATGATTTCACTCTATAATGAAAAGCTAGCAGGGCACTAGAGTCTATCAAATCATTGAGAGAAAAAGAACAAGATAGAGAGAGAGTCATGTGAAGGTAGAAAATTCCCCAACAGACCCAGTGCCAGGACCACCCAAAGGAATGCACCCGTTGCCCTGCACCGATCTCATGGCATAACAAGAGAAATTGGCTGGCCTAGGGATTTACCAGGATCATAGATGTCACGAATGTGCAGAACTGAACCCTGTAATGCCCAAGAGGTAGAGACGATGCCAGGAAGCATTCCACAAGCCCAGTTTGGATAGTCTTATCTGAAGGCCTAAATTAGATCCCAACTTTCAAATCTAGATTTCATACCTTCCCAGTATCTGTGCTGGCTAGGATCATGTAAATTACTGTATCAATGATCTGCTGCAGGTTCAAATCTCAGTGCTCCTCGGATAGATGATCCCAATTAATGTCCTAACTTATTTATAGGTAGTGGTTTTAAGCCTAGATAATACACATAATGGACTCAATGAATCAGATTATTGCATAGATACAATGCATATTACACACAGCACCTGTGAGACAGGGAGTGCTTGGTGCCTTCCCTGTAAGAGTGATGCTGTCACTGTAGCGATTTCCTGGCCAATAATGAGCCTGTGTTGCAAACTCCTCATTTGCCTGGGAAAAGCTTGATATCTGATCATATTTCATCTATTAAATTTAATCTTGTGTCAGTTTAATTTAAAAACACTCATGGAACATTCTAGGCTAGGACAGACACTGAACAGTAACACATCCTAAGGACTAAATAGTGGTGCTCACCACACCTCTCTTCCCACCCCATCCCTAAGAAATTCCCAGAAGTACTCTAGAAGTCGACAGCATTTCATCTCATGTTGTTTCCATCTGCAACAGGCCTATAATCTTCCAAACGCACCTCTTCTTCAGAGAAATCATTCACAGGCCCGGCCACCATCCATGACACTGTAACCTCACCCATAGCACACACAGGCTTGGCCCATACCCCACTGCCCACCACTTCTGCTTTCTCCAGTCTTCATTTGCACAATTCCAAGGGTAACATGGAAATTCTAAAACAAGGCAACACACTGAAGGTTTCTTCTTGTTACCAAAGTGTCCCGAGGCTCTTTGACTGGTTGCTTGGTTACCAATAAGATACAGAGCGAAAGATTCATTAGAAGCTAAAGTACAAGCCCATGATGCCAATGAAGAGTCCCCCCAAATCCTTCCAACAAAAGGCAACTGTTTCATCCACATTTAGACAGTCATTAGCAGAACAGTTTCTTCCATAATAATTGCAAGAGCTTTGTCACTAACTCAATAGATAGAATTTCTAAGGATCTACAGTAAATTTTCCCTTGGAGGAGCTGAAAGTTCAGAGGATGCTAGTTGCTAAAAAGAAGACACGGGTGAGTGAAAGACCAAAATTTTCTTATTACCCACCAGCTCTGTACTGGTAAAATTTAAATCATAGCTAATAAAAACTTGCAGGAAAAAAAAAGACCACATTGCTTTGCAAACATCAAACTCTGTATCTTCTATTTTCTCATGCCTCCAACAATAACACCTAGGGTGCTGCCACTTTGGGCTTGATGTCTTGTCCTAGAATGCTTTCTCCAGACAGAGGGTGGCAGAACAAACAGGACAGGTAAGTCTGGAGCCTCAAAGAGCAAAGGAGAGCTGCTGGCAGATTTCCCGATTTGAAGCTTTTAATATTGAAACAAAAAAAGGGAGCCATGAGTTGTTTTTCTTTTCTTTCTAGAAAGGGACAAAGAGCAGGAATCCTTTTGTCCTTTTGTCCACTGAGCACGGTCTGTAATACTCAGTAACGAATCACATCATGCCAAAATGAAAATCCTTCACTATTTATTGAACTGTATTCCAGGCTCACAAGAAGCTTTTCAGATGAGATTCCCCAAGGACCTTCTAAATGCTGTCTCATTATCATTCACCTTCATTTAGAAGTTAAGTATCTTCATCTCCATTTCAGAGTTAGGGGTTAACAGAAAGGTTAAACAAATTATATAAACTTATATTAAAAGTCTGAAATGATAGAGACCAAGATGTAGGGTCCCATGAGGACGGCATGTCTTTCTTGGAAAAATTAAGCAACATACCTAATTATTTTTAGGGGAGTATTTCAAAAAATATGTTTTATCTGCACACAGTGGTCTACAAAGAAAAACCAAAAATAATAATAATAACAACTGTCCTAACTGGAAAGCCAATGTGTCTTCCTGAATCCTTGCTTTTTTTCTTTCCCCACCCATGTGGCTGGAAATTTGAAATGCTATTTAAGTCTCAATTTCCTTCAGAAGCTAACCTCTGTGGAATAAAATGCTGTTAAGGGGGAAGAATCTTTTCTGTCATTTGACTTTAACTTATGATAAATTAGCTTCAACTAGTTTCTTAGAAAATTGCCCAAGAAATGACTACAGAAAATTAAATACCAAGACTTCAAAGAGGCAAACACACAGCCTTCAAATTCCGACCTCAGAGAATAATCCTCCCTTTCTCGTGCTTTGGTGAGATGTGAGTAAAGAAATCTTACTAGGGCATGGTAATGAACCATCTTTCAAATGACTTTTCTATCAATCCTCTTTTCAAAGGGTAATAAAGTGATGATTATTTCTAGGCAGTTTCTGGGACGTTATCATCTCATTTTAATAGTCACCAGTAAAGGACTGCTCTCAGGCGTTATCACCAATGGTGATAAGGGTAAAACTGGTTAAGAATTCAATAAGCAAGGTATGGGTTGTTAAAAGCTATTTCCTAAGAAATTAAAACAGAGAGACATCAAAAGAATCATACTGGGTCTTAAAGAGTTGGTAGTCATTTCCTTCTCAGTCAAAAATGTAAATATAATTTATTACCTAGTGAATGAAATTCACTATCATTTGAAGATTGTGTTATTTCTTTAAAAAATGTTGTTGACCTCAAGCTGTGAACCATGCTTTTTGCTTGATCTAGTGAGAAGCATAAGAAGACCTGTGGATGGCATATGTCATCATTTCCAAAACCAGAGTATTGGCTCTCACGTAAAACAACAGTCAACAGTAATAAAATGTCCTTGAAGCACTGACTGAATGGTTATTGCCACCCAGCATTTGTTTCACAAAGCTGGAGTGAGGAATGCCCCCAAATGATATTAAATCTCCCTCCTCTGAGATGCAAGAAGTTTAAGAAAGCAAGTCGTGGGCATCACTCAGAATGCAGAGATGCAAAGTCCATGGGAAGGAGACTCCATACACTAAATTGCCTGAACAGGAATTTCCTGACCTCTTTTCAGACCCTCACATCCAAATCCCACCCAAGGTTCTTCACCTAGGAAAGGACTGTGTGGTTCACCTTCACTCGGAGCTGCTAGAATATCCCTATCTTCTTATTTAGCCTAGTTCTCTTCCCCAGCCAGAGCCCACTGTGCTAGCAGGAAGGGTAAATGACCCTTCTCTAAATCTGACATCTGCCTAGAAGTCAAATATCTCAGCACTTAGTAGAGTTCCAAATATGGAACAAAAGAAGAAGGAGGAAGTGGTGGTGGGGGAGAGGAAGGAGAAGGAAGAAAAAAGGAAGAGGAAGGAAGGGAGGGAGGGACAGAGGGAGGAAAGAAGGAAGGGAGTGAGGGAGGGAGGGAGGGAGGAAGGAAGGAAGGAAGGAAGGAAGGAAGGAAGGAAGGAAGGAAGGAAGATAAATGAGATATGAGTTGGATCTTCACCGCCACAATCTTACCAGCAATGCTGCTGAGAAAGGCTGCTTCACAAATAACTTCTGAAGACCGTAATCGACTGGATGAACAAACACTGCCTCCTTTTGTGACCATGTCACTCAGTCAACGCTGTCACATCATATGCAAGCAACCCCAGTGACCTTTGCCCAACTGTTCTTTTCTTTCAGATAATATTCTGCAGTTGTTTTTCTTAGTGTTGTTTTGGAAAAAAAAAAGCACACCACAAAAGTTTGCAATCAAGTTTTTGTATTTGCTTTCAAGTTTCACTCCAGTTTACAGGTATTTTTGTCAATAAATTGGTGTATTTGGTTTGGCCCTTGCATAAGTAAACTCTGCTCTTTCTAGAGTTGAGTACAGCGCTGAAGTGAGACCAACAAATCCCTTACTGATTCAGAGGTTGGACATGCTACAGATTGCCTATGCTACATGGGGGTGGGGGAAACGTGGAGAAAGAGGGAAGGAGGAAGGGAAGGAAGAAGAGAGATAAGAAATTGTCCAAGTTTTCCACCTCCTACCAACCAAAGGAAACAGAATACTGATGAACCCTCTAAATCACATGAACCACATACAACTGTTTTTCACCCCACCATGCAATACTTCCCTTGAAGTGCAGTCTAAGGAAGCAGGGGTTTAGATTTCTAAAAGAGAATTAGAAGTAAGTCAATGAATGTAAGAACTAAAGACAAAACTAAAGGTGGAAATTTTCGGCCTAGGAGGTTTGCTGCTGGCCGGTGGGAATGCTAAGTGAGGGCCTCAGGGGTAGACAGGAGTTATCTTTCAGCCTTTGCTGTTGTTAAAAAAAAAAAATCACGCTTGTTCTGAGGCAGGGCAACCTACCCAGCATGCAACAGGGACCTGCCCCAACACAGGGTTGCTTCTAGGGACACCTCACTTCAAGCTCCAGAAACTGATAAAGTGTTCAAGCCATCAGAACGCTGCAATGAAGGGAGGAAAATGTGCAAAGCCTTCCAGCCTGAGATGCATCTTTCCCCACAGGACTGGCCAAGGGGAGTGTGATGTCATGTGATCCAGTGCCAAAAGGGAGAAAGGAACAGAGAGTGACAATGGTCTCTAACCTTAGTGTCCTGAGCTTAATACAGTGAAACCTTTCATAACAGTTTGTGGGATTACATATTCCCATTTTTGAATTTAAAAAGGGGGGTATGTAAGGAAAAAATGGTTTAAATTTGTACTTCTCCCTCATTCAGAAGAACTAGAAGACAATAATCCAAAGCATCTAGAGTTCACCAGGACTTGACTTTTTGTGGCTCTTTATGCTCCAACCTGGGTCAACAGATGCTCATCCCTGTGTTTTCCCTATTGTTGCTATTCAAACCTTGTGTTCCTGGAGAAGGAAGAAGAAATCACATACATTTTAATGTATGTATAGGTGTGTATACCTATAGGTATAGGTATGTCTATAGATACAATGCTTGAATGAAATGATGAAAAGCAGTGGGGATAGAGTCTGCAAACATCATAAGAAAATAAATTAATTCATCCCCCAGTTCTTCAGTGCACAGCATTCTACTCCAAGAGTTCCAAGCGGCCAGCTGAAGCAATGAGGTATAAAGGAGAGTATCGCTGGTGGACTCATTCAGCGTCTTCATGAAGAACAAGGAGATGAGAATGTATGTCAAACATTCTGCTCTGAGGTCAACATCTGGGAGGATCCCTCCATTAGACATTGTGTCCTCGGTACAGCGGGAGATGAGGACCAGAGGACATTTCCAGGAACTTCCACACTGTACAGTCAGTCTGACAGAGATTCTGATGTAGTCAGGATCATGTCAATCAGTGGACATCACCATAGAGTTCAAGGAAAAGGAGCTAAGAGACCATCATCTTCCTTGCCCTTTCTAGAGCCGTGTGTGATCTTCCAGGGCATTTGTATTTCTGTCTCTTGCTGGAAGTCCCTCAGCTGGTTCAATGTTTTTCTCAAGTCCTGAGTTGCAATGTTCCCTTGCAAGGGGATAATCATTTCTTTTTAAATCTACAAAGAAACCAAAACAGTTTTAGTAGATGGCTTAGAACACATTGAATCATGTAGATAGATTGAACTTCAGGCTTAGTTAAAGTGTTCAGGGAATCTCTATTGCCCCAGACCTTGGGCATACAGATTCCAAACACTCAACCCTATCTAAACTCAGGCCCCCTCCCATTCCAATAACCACATGAAATTCTAACTACAAATGCTGTCACTGTGTAAGTCACTGGCCACCACCTAGTGGGACGAGATGTGTCTGATAAAACTTAAATGAGGTCCAGCAAGACATGGGAACCTTAGGAACGATCAAAGGGATGAGTCAAAACAGTGACTTTTGATTCTAAGGCTTGGCTTTCTGCAAGAAAGCTGCCTGCAGCTTTGTGGCCACTTATAAAAGCTTCATCAGCTAAGGATCACATCAGACATTCCTCAAGCCCTTCCTCTTTCATTTGAAAAGGACATTTAAAGAAAACAGTAAACAGGGTAACCTTTGCAGGGAGGGGGGGACTATAGGGAAAGGGGCATTAAGTGGTGCATACATCCCTTTGTGCTGTGATTCCTGAGTGAATTCTGGCATGCAGTTGTGGGATGATTCAAATATCCCCCAGCACCTGCCTTCCTTCCTTAGAGTTCTGATGTGCATCAACCCAGCCCAAACCCCTTCCTAGGTTCCTGATGACCAGCCCGGAGGACACAGTGTTGTGCTCTTTCTTTGCCCATGCATTGTGAACTCACATCATGAGCAGTTATGAGAGTATAGCCTTCCTCTTCGCTCCCTTGATTAGTTAGCTCAAGGACTGAGAGCTGTGGGTGAAGGCTCTAAGGAACCAAGATTGCCATTCAGGGGTCGGCTGTGTAGATAATCTGTGCGAAGGACTGGCCTCAACCTCTGGTACCAAGGGGAAAAGCTCACAGTTTTGTTGTTATTGTTGTTGTTTGTTTTACTTTTTAATGTTAAATGCTAAATTTTCTAGATAAAAACTAACACGTGTGTATGTATATGTTATATATAATCAATAATATAACCAACAAATATTGAACATATACATAAAATAAATCTTCACATCAACTTGGTGAGACAGGTACAATTATCTCTTTGCTTACAGATGAAGAAGTTGAAAGCCAAAGCCTTATAGCCAGTAGAAAGCAGAACTGGGGTACATAAGCCATGCCTGCCTAGGTCTTATGCATTATCTTAATCTGCTTCTGCCTTAAAAATAAAGGCAATGAAAAAACTAAAAGGTTTTCTCATTCTGTTTTCCAAACTAAACATTTTTACTCTATTACCAATGGTACAAAATGATAGTATTTCTTTATTTCCACTTCAATACTAATTTTTTTAAAACTACGGTTTCAGACAGAGAGAGGAGAGAGAGAGAGAGAGAGAGAGAGAATCTAAATGAACACTCGAAATTCTTGCAGTTTGTAAATTTAAAAAATATTCAAAAATGGAGAAGATAAAAAGTTTGAGTGCGTAGGTCAGGCTGAGAGACTGTTAAGAGGAACAAACTTACTTTTAACTAAGAGGAAAACAAAAACTACACAATGAGATGGCTCAGCAGATAAAGGTGCTTGCTGCCAAGCCTCATGACCAAAGTTCAAATCCCGGGACCCACATGGTGAAGGGAGAAAATAGACAACTGGCTTCCAGCCTACAGCCTACCATGGCACGCCTACTTGTGCCTACTCAACAACCAACTGGGCCCAAAGATTGGAAGCAATGAGCAATGACGTGCGTCTCACTGGCCCCTGATTGATCAGATATAATCCTGGGCCTTCAAGAATAGAATCTGCCCTGTCCAGGCTACAGGGAGTCAGACTGGGCAGAGTGCAGTGCCTAAGGATGATGATTCCTGAGCAGACTGTGGTCTGCAACTGTGGGATGATTCAGATAGTCATCAGCTCCTTCCTCCCTTACTTAGAGTCATGGTGTGCCTCAGCCTAGCTCCAAGCCCTCCCCAGGTTCCTGATTCCAGCCCGGAGAACACAGCATTGTGCCTCCATCTCTGTCCATCTCCTATGAGCTCACAGCAGGGGCAATTCTGAGACTCCAGCCCCTCCTTGCTCCTTTGCCTTCCCCTTCCACACAGTCATCTGCCGCTGTGGGATGGTACACTCTATTGTCACCAATGGAGGAGGAAACGAGGGGCCTGATCCTAATGCCTTTTTTTTAAACTAAGTCTTGCTCACAAAAGCCGCCCTCCCTCAATTCCAACAGAATCAGAAATTGCCTATTTTGTTGTAGCTCTCTCTAGGTCCACCCCAGGTTACAAGGGAGGAAGCTCTTCTGTTGTTTCCAGGTTGGGGTATGACTTTTCTGTCAAAGATATGGGTCCTAACTATGCTGCCCTAACTGACCAAGGTGATCCTCCTGCCTCTGGAACATCTTAGGCTATAGGTGTGGCCACAGTGCCCCACTCAGCACTGCACCCTTTGAAAAGCAGGCAAAGCTGCTATCTTAAACTATATGAAATTCCAGTGTAAGGACACCCTGGTTATGACCCAGAAAACAAGAGCTAAACAGGCTGAGGCAGAGAGTAAGGCCCCTTTCTTAAAAGGCCAAATAGGCCCCAAGCAGAGCCAGGATTCCTTACTGGAAGGCAGAAGTCTTCAGCCATTTGCTTCATGCTGAGGATTCTGGTTTTGTGCCTAATGTACTAGACTCGGAGAAAATAAACCATATTTCTAAGTTGGATGGTTTTGGGGGTTGGTTTCGATTTTTGTTTGGTTGGTTTTGTTTTGTTTATTTTTCAAGACAGCACTCCTCTGTGTAGCCCTGTCTTGTTAATTCACTTTGTAGACCAGGTGGCATTGAACTCACAGAGATCCACCTGCCTCTGCCTTCCTGGGTGCTGGGATTAAAGGCATGCACAACCACTGCCCAGTTAATGGTTCTGTTTTTTAAATGTTGCTTGAAGAGACAAAACCATTGTTTATGGTGGCAGGACTTAGGACTAGTGAGATGTCTAAGCTAGTAAAACATGGCTCCCCACAAGCCTAGTGATCAGAATTTGGACCTCAGAGTTCACACATTGGAAGGAGGGAACCACATCCCCTCAAGATGTCTTCTGACTTTTGTGCAAGCACAGTGAAAATTTAAGGTGACAGGTGTGGGGGCTGAGAGGGTAGCTCAGCAGTAGAGCGCTGGCCTAGAGTGACAGGGTCCTGGATTCGAAGCCCACTGCTGTAAAACAAACAAACAAATGAGCTAACAAAGGGGCAGTTGTTAGAGAATAAAGTAGTGCTTTAACTGACAGCCTTTCCCTCTGGGCCACACCCTCTCTGGTACCCAATGAGCAAACTGGAACAGAATAAACATGCTACAGGCGTGCTGTCTGGGAGTAAACAGGACCTTGGAAGGGCTGAGTGGGGCCTTCCTTCCCGCTTCACTCCTTTTAAGTAGGTGGAACTTTTTCCCTGAAGCGACTGTGACAAGCACTGAGCCCAGGGTTGTTTTATCACATTTTGGCAGTACCTCAAGCAAAACCCTGTCCTTTAAATCCCTCCGGGGACTTGAAATTTTTCAGTCTGAAAGTCAAGCTTGTGAACGGCTGCGCATGAAATAAAAATGTGGTGAAGATTTTCTCGCGTTCCTGGGTTATAATAACTGTTATTCCATGAGAGTTTCTCAGAGTCTCCGAGACTTACCCGGCAGCCTGAGCTTCTCACAGCAGGAGTTGCAGCGATGTTTTGCAATGAAGTTTCTAATTGCATCTTCCCCTAAATTGGCCGGTCCAAACACCATCCCTCTTGATCTAGAGGGAATATCAGAATATCAATTAGATCACAGCTGAGGAAAGGGAGTCCAACTAGGATTCTCTGAGATTGCGAACAGTATCCCGTAGTAACCTAGTTACTTAAAGGAGCCAACCAGGAACAGAGCACTTTGGGGAAGTAACAATGTTAGGTTCGCAAATTTAAAATTCAAATGCACTTAAATCTTTGTACCCAACTCCAAGACCTACTGTGAAACTCATTCCAACACTGATCTGATAGAAGAGTGAATTTTCGATGTGCTACATTTAAACAAAATACAGCGAAACCCTTCTGAATACATATGGAGTGAGAGAACGACATTCATTACCATATGCGCTACCAAAACAACCCAAAGGTAAAGGCTAGGCTAACTTGGCTGAGGAGCACACCTTCTAAAAAGATATACAAAGCCGCACACCCACATACTTTTCTGAATACAACTCTCTCCAATCCCAACGCCTCACTAGCCACCAGAGCCTGGCTTTTTGAAAGCCACTTTTGACTCTGCAAACTGTTTCAACTGGGTCTTCATGGAAAGTAAAGACAACTATTAGACAAGACAAAACGCTTGTGGGAATAGACCGCAGATGCCCAGAGTAGGTAGTAGAATTAATCACACGAGCGCCAGGAGTCAGTGTCTCTGAGACACGTTTTGAACATTCTAATATAAAGATCCTCGGCAGATTCCAGGCTTGCTTTTCACGCAACCTATTATTCTGTAGATCTTGACCCTTTGCACAATGCAGGACAGAGCACACCAGGACTGCCTCCAAAGAAAGTGTATGAAAGCTAATATTTTATTTTAATGACATGCACAGTGGAAACAGCATATTTTAAAATCTGAACTCAATTACCGCTCTTAAATACCACGTCAGAAGAAGAAGAAGAAGAAGAAGAAGAAGAAGAAGAAGAAGAAGAAGAAGA
>LOEQ01004279.1:27226-40455 GCA_001685075.1 Bramus lutescens
AAGAAGAAGAAGAAGAAGAAGAAGAAGAAGAAGAAGAAGAAGAAGAGGAAAAAAAGCACAGCAGACTATCACAAAGGGAAACAATAAACTTTGCTTCTGGGGAATGCGGTTTTTCAAAAGGGACATGGTGTAAAAATGGACTTTTTTTTCCATCCGAGGATTGAAGCATTTATCTCAATTTCCACTTCCTTTTGGCAGAAGAACAGTGGCTCTCTGAAGATGTGCCAAGCTCGGAATGAGGGCTGATGTCAATTTGATCTCAGATTGCCTCCCGCTCTGTGCTGGGTAGGTGGAGAAAACCTCTTGGGAAGACAGAGTGGAAAGACACTGGGGATTAACTTTCCTGGTCACTCAATCGCTCTCACAAAGCACAGCTCTGGGGGTATTTACCAGGCAGCATAAGCTGCCTCTTGTTAACTCTGCCTCCATTTCAGTCCAGCTGGAGAGACACTACTTCAGCCAGGTGAAACTGAAGGGGGCAAAAAAAAAAAATCAAACAAACCAGAATCACTCGGTACTTAGACCAGAATGCTCTGCTCTGATAAAGTGAGAGATGAAGGCATTTGCTCTGTCATTAGCATGGAAGATTCCCTTTGGAGTCTCTCTGTGACCTCATTGGAAAATTTTCCTTCTTTGCACCCCAAACCGGCCACTTCTGTCTTCCCAGCAAGGCATGAAGACATCCAACTAAGAAATAATATTTTCAAGTGATATCTGGAAGTTATTTTTCTCTGAGAGTTTCATGAAAATTAAAATGAAATCAAAAAATCTCTGCAAAAAAAAATATTCTATATCAGGGTCATGAGGATTCCCAGAGCAGAGTGAAAGCGTTGTAGGGACATTCCGTTAGCGTGGATGCCCCACAGCACACTCCAAGCTTTACAGTCTCCGATAACTAAGTTTTCAAGGAAAAAGCAACTCACTGTTTTCCAGATTTTTTTTTTTTACAACACAGGAAAAGCAGGTGGTAGCGTGGTTCTACATACAAGGAAAGGCTAATTAGTGCCGTCTATACATAGTCACCGAAGAACATCTCTCTCATCACCATTTCATACTTGTCAAATGCTCAGAACCACCAGGCAGTGGGCTAAAAAGACACCGTCCCAAACTACTGATAAATGAGGCTCGCTAGGGAGAGTCCGAGACAGTGGGAGCGGGCATGAGAAAGGACATTAGAATCAGTCCACAAAGCCATCATCCCTTTCCATAATAACTGTTCCCTTCCTTTGACTCTTTCACCTTACAAGGAAGTTGGAACTTGGAGTGAGCCTTAGTATTCTCATCTACAAACTGGGGTTAAACTAACACATAGAGTGGTTGCATGAGTGAACGCAATAGCTTAAATCTGTGCACCTCAGACTTGAATTCACATCAGTTCACCAGGAGACTTTACGAAAGTTCAGATCCTGGCTCCTTAGGTACAGAGAAACCCAGAGACCATGCATTCCCACCAATGTCCCCGACGGTGATGTTGACCTATGGTTCACACTTTGTTTAACAGATTTTACACTCATGAGGGTCATTGATTAATTAGATACAGTTCTAGTGAAACTAATCAGTTGAGAGAAAATAAAACAGAAGGTCACTGTGAAAAACAAATGCACAGAATTGGGTGTTGCCACAATGAAACCACTCTACCTGTTTCAGGAGACGCTGCCCTCAAGTTTCATAAAACAAAGTTGCCATAATAATTTCACTGAAGTGCACTGAGGAACTTTATAAAAAAAATTACAGGAGGGACAGACGACTGGAATTGAAGGACATTTGGGAGACAATGTGGAAACCTAGTGTAGTAGAAACTCCCTGAAATCTTCAAGATTGACCCTATCAAAGACTCCTAGTAATGGGGGATATGGAGCCTGAACCGGCCATCTTTTACAACCAGGCAAGTTTTCTGAAAACAGAACTGGGACCCCAATCCAGACACAAAACCTTCAATCTACAATCTGTCCTGCCTCCAAGATGTGCTAGGGTAATGGTGACACAGAACTTCTGGAAGTGACCAACCAATGACTAGTCCAACTTGAGGTCCACACCAAGAGAGGGAGTCCACACTGACACTGCCTAGATGCCCAGGAACTGGAGTCTGGACAGCCCAGAAACTCAGGATGTAACCAAACAAGACTGGGAAATTTTCCATAAAAAGCTTACTAATGATATTATGCTATACTCCTAGATCGGTGGCTAGCCCAAATGTCATCAGAGAAGTGTCATCCAGCAACTGATGGGAGCAGATGCAGATACCCACAGCCAAACACTAAGCAGAGTCAGAGGAACCCCACTTTACAGGGTGGGGTATGCAGGAGGGGTCGAGGACACGACGAGAACACACCCACAGAATCAACTAAGCAGGGTTTGTAGGAGCTGACAGACTGAAGCAACAATCACAGACCCTGTATGGGTTTGAGCTAAGCCTTCTGCTTATGTGTTACGGTTGTGTAGCTGGGTGTTACGCCTAACAGTGAGAGTGCGGGACCTCTGACCCCCCCAATCTTGTGACCTTTTTCCTCCTACTGAGTTGCCTTATCCAACCTTGATATGAGTGAGGGTTTGTGCCTAGTTTTATTGTAATTCATTATGCTGTGCTCAGTTGATATTCCCTTTTTAAGAGAAAGGGAGGAAGAGTGGATCTGGGGGAGAAGGGAGGTGTGGGGAGCGCTGGGAAGAGTGCAGAGAGGGGAAACTGCAGTCAGGTTGTAATGTATGAGAGAAAAAGAAAAAATTACAGAGACCAGGGCCCTATTCAGACATTGCAATAGAATGCCAAGCATGTTTTTTTCTAATTCCCCCAGGTGACCTTAATAGAAATTGAAACCCGCTTTCTATAGAATGCAATTAAATACCTAACTGTCAAATAGGATAATATAATCTTAGATTCTAAAAGGATGGAGTATTCAGGTCATATTAAGTGATATATGCCAAGGTCAAAATTTAATGAACAATAGATGGAGTACACATAAACTGAGTTCATTATATATGCAAAAAGTCTGCAAAATTGCAAAGAAAGTTCTCATATAAAAAAAATTCCTAATACAAGCCCTTGAGCACACAAGACTGCTGAAGAAATAATATGCTTAGCTGAGAACACTTCAGCTCTGCTAAAATAAAAAAAATAAAACAGTCCATTATACCCTAAAGTCCAACACGGATGCTATAATCAAATAAATATCATTGGAACTAGATGCTGCACAGGAGCCCTGTGGATCAGCTGTATCTTCCTTAGCCCACCCAGGCTGATAATAACTAATAGACTCTTAGTAGATGAGCATCTTCTCAGAGGAGCCTGCGGATGGGCCATGTTCTCATTCAGTGAAGATTATCCAGGGAGGGACGGTGCACTGATTATTTAATGACAAGCAGAAGAATAAAAAGCAAAACTTTTTCCATTTCACTGTGTCAGGAATTTCAATTGATTGAGTCCTAAATGTTTTCTATGACCTGGCAACAAAGTATAGACCCTTAGTTTGACTAAAAAGTAAAAACAAAAATGTCAACCCAGCATGGATATTATGATCTCAGCACTAAGAAGGCAGAGGCTCAAGGACCCAGAGCTCAAGCCCTCCAGGAGCTGCACAACAGTGAGATGTTATCACAATTCAAAAATGAATTCTTTAGAAATTAAAAGTGTAGTTCGAGCCATGGTTCTCAAAGTGCCTGCGGCCCTGTGGCATCAACCTCTCCTGCAATGTGTTAGAAGTGCAGATCATTTACCGCAAAATAATTAGATCAGAAACTCTGGAGGCGAACCACAGGAATCTAGTTCAAGTTCTCCTGGTGACCATGATGGCAACTCACATGTAAGCATTGTTATTCTCCATGTTGATCACAGCAACCACTGCTGTCCTCTGTATGGCTCAGTCACCAGTCAATAGGCACCATCACCTCTTCTGTTCCGCCTTTAACAGAACACTGAAGAGCCTTAGTGCCAAAAACCACAAGATGTCCTTGAAATTCAAAAGATGAGTGGCCGATTCTATATAGCTTGGCTCCAAATTAACTCAGACCATCTGATGATGCCTTATATTTAAGCACTGTGGCTTTGAGTCCTCATCTATCTCTTATCTGATTTGCCTGTGAAGAGATCGTCTAGGCTCAAGGCCACCATTCCACAGGGAAGACAACAAAGCTAAACTTACACATTTAGACCAGTAAGAAAGCACAAGAGTCAAATTTGCAGCCGAAGTCTGGAAATTGCGCTGTCCCTTACAATGCCCACGCCCGTTTACTAACCCGTCTCTAGAATTAAACTTATTTCACCCTCATTCTTTCTCCTTATTCATTACCTATTTTAAGTGACTTAGAAAATCTTGTTTAAGTATAAGAATCTCGATTTAAGTCTAAAAATATTGTTTCATATCTCTGTTCAATAAGTGCTGGAAAACTTCTTTGGGATCTAAAAGACACACATATATTTAAAACTTCTCCAAGAAACTACAACAGACCTCTGCTCACAACATCCTGCTCATTTCCACTGTCTTATTTTGGCTTTGAAAAAAAACTTAAAAAGTATTGGGATCAGTGGTTAACGACATTGGGTAACTCTTCCAGAGGACTCAGGACTCAATTTCCAGCACCTACATGGCAGCTCGCAAATATCTGTAACTCCAGTTCCAGACGATCCAGTGCCCTCCCCTGGTCTCTGTGGGAACCAGGCACTCACACGAGGCATGAACATACATATGGACAAAACACCCTTAGATATAATAGTAAATCAATTTTTAAGTTATGAAAAAAGAACCATTGAACATTACATAATCTATGCAGATAACAAAACATTACATGATACTCATTAATACATATAATCTTATACCTTTATGCAACAATTAAAAATAATGTTACAGACTTGAACAATTTGAAATGCAATCTTCTAAATTATAATACATAAGTTAACTCACTGTTTGTCTTCAGGTTTTATAACAGACGGATCTGTCAAGTTTTCTCCAACACCTCAAAAGAAGAAACAAAATTCGTTAAGCAAATAAGGTTTGATTTCCTAAGAAACACAGAAAAATAATAACCAAATTCCATTTCCTTATTTTGAAGGTTACATTGAAACCAGACATGGTGACTCACCCCTGCAAACCCAACACTAGGGAGGCTAAGGTGGGAGGATTACCACCAGTTCAAGGCTAGTCTGACCTATATAGTAAATTCTAGGCCAGCCTGATCTACAGTGTTAGACCCTGTATCGTTCACTCCATAGTAGGTAAGATTTAAAAAACCATAATAATTAAATGTGCTATGAAAATTATTTAGGAGAGTTAGGAAAATTATTGAATACAGAATCACCTACAACAGCCCCCCTCTGAATTAATGAACATCTGGCTACAAATTAGTGTTGCAACAGTATCATAAGACTTGCTGATAGTGGCAACTATCTATAGATGCTGTATATCGGCATTTCATTTACCAGTTCTATACACTAAGACAGCTAACTTTATTTTCTCTAGTTCTCATGAAAGGAAAATACTATCCTCATATCCTCAATTTACATCTCATCCTCATTTACATCAATGAGTACATTGATGTTCAAAGAGATTGAAGAACTTGCCAAAGATGGAGAATTAAAGCTGGGGTAATGCTTGTGTTCCTCCCACTAGTTCATGGTCTCCTTAGATGGCCTCCATCAGTGCTCAGCAAGGGCAAGGCCCTGGGAGGTTTTGCAAATACAGCTTCTAGGCATCAAAGAGACCCATCAAATGCTCTGTCTATATACAGTGCTTATAAACAGCAGAATAAAACGACACCAAATTCTTGATCTGAGAGCTGGCTCCACCTGTGTGTGCAGTTGAGAAAATTCTTTGAGGTGGGTGCTTACGCTCTGTTCACTTTTTGGAATGTATCTTCAATGAAATTTAGTTTTGAAAAGAAAAGAGCAGAGCCTACAAAGATAATAGAGGTGCAACCTAAAGCTGAACTTAATCAGAACTGGGCTTGATACCCAAAGCAAACCTCTGTGATGACATTCAGGCAGTGAGGAGGCTAGCTTCTAACAGTGCTGACAGCTCAGGGAAGCCAGTTAGACAGTAATGAGCCACCTAGGCATCCCCAAAAACTTCTGAGACCATTCCCTAACTGGGCCTGTTTTTCTCTGCTTGAAAAACACTGACTTTGTAAGGTGAGTAATCAAAAGTTATATGAACTTTAGAATATTGTTATCTACTACTACTTGCTTGGAAAAGTTCATGCTTTTTTGAAGTGAAAGGGGAAAATCTCAAGGGACACCACCCCTAGATAAAGAACCACAGAAAACTTAGGACTGCTGAGAGAGAGAGAGAGAGAGCATTGGACTTCTCCAGGGACGAGCCCTACACCAGTTAACTAATACCAAGTGGTCATCCCTGAAATCACATGCATACAAGCAAAACTAAAAGAATTCTGCAGATTATATTTACATGCTTATGCATATGTATTTATATGTATTATATAATATGTGTATTATATACATACATGTATATATATATATATATAAAATCAAAGGAAAAGTGACCATGAATTTGAGAGGGAATTGGGAGAGGTATATGGGAAGGATTGGAGGGAGGGGTCACAGGAGAGGTTGGAGGAAGGAAAAGAAAAAGAGGAAATGATGCAATTATATTTTAATTAAAATTTAAAAAAAAACTTATTTTAAAAATAAACTTTTTTAAAAAAAAAGAAAAAGGCCATGTTTTCTAAGCAGTATCTTTTAAAGATTGCTGCTGTGACCTCTCTCTTGGAATAGTAACCTTTTCAGAGGAAACCAGCAATCCTTACAAAGTTTTCTGCTAAGAAGCTGATTTCCTCAGGAAAACAACATTTTAGCAGGTATGATTTAAATATGTAGCAAAGGAAATCTATGATCCTGAAAAGGTTTTATCAAAACATTTTAACTACTGTATTACAATACATACATGTGTTTAATAGTGCATTCAATAACAGGATCTACACCGTCTGTTTTCCACAAGCATAGCTAACAAATGATAATTGCAAACTGTGTTTTCAAATCAGCCTGCATTGCAAGGTGCTGTGTTAATATCTGCAGCTCCTCTTACTGATAGTCACGGTTGATGATGTCGCTGTGGGTTTGCGGTCTGGCTAATAATGGAAGATGGTGAATTCCAGTTATGGGTTAGTGGCAATAAGGTGTAACTTAGTTTCTCATCAAAGTTTCCAAACTCTGAGAGGACCCTTTCCCAACCCCTAGCCTGGCAAGTTTTCACGCTGATTTTGAACAGGGCAAGAAAAAGTTGGGCTGAACCACAAACACAAGACAAGTGAGAAAAGCGGACCTTGCTGAGCCCTCACATTTTCAAAGCCACGGGAAGGAGCTCTTTGTACTTTTCTCGTCACATAGACAAGAGGGACAGCTGAGGGAGCCCCTGCTTCTCTACAGACATGGAGGGAACAAACAGAATACCAGGCAGAAGTGTATCCCAGCACCGCGGGTGGACAGGCTGACGGCTGTAGTCTTCACCATTTTAACTAAGCATGGGTTGAACTTTAAGCCTGGAACTTATAGCAATGACTAAGGTTTTAAACCCGTGTCTAAGAAAAGTGCAGATTTAAGCCAGGACTACATATAGTAGCTGAAGAAGCACTATTAGTTGAGGGGGGAGGGGGAATGTCTTTACAGAGTTAAAAAGTTTTTGTCTAAATCTTTTTACAGAACCTCTATGGCTTGTTAGACACACAGAAAGACAGAGGTTCCACTCCAAATTCTCCCATGTTGTAGCTGTAAGGCCTCGGTACCCTGTTTAATCTCCCTGAAGCTCACTTTTGTCATCTGAGAGTGTAGCATACTGGTCTTATCAGAAAGGCTGGGGAGAATTCAATGAGCTGTGTCTAACCCATAAGAAGCTTCCAATGTCAGCTGTTACTCCATTTTCTGTATTCTATCTAGAAGCTCCCATACCAGCAGTAAAGCCATGTTTATCTTTCATTCCCCAAAAGTATATTTCCTAGTACTAAAGAACACCTTAAAAGAGGGGGTTAAAGAGTATACACCAACCCATTTTTATATGTTAAAGCGCAACTCTATCTTTCATATGATAAAACTTAGCTTAAATACTTATTTTGAGGGGTTCTAATGGAAGAAGGGCTTTATGATCCATGAACAGGGACAGAAGGCCCCAAAGGTCAACCATTCAATGCCCTCCACATCACTTAGCCAGGCTGAGTGACTAGGCTCTTCTAGCCACACAAGAGCACCCAACCCAAGACAACTGGTCTCAAACTCTCCTGATATTTACAAAACATAGAACAAATAAGCTGATTTGATATCTAGACATCCTGATGATCTCTCTTTACTGATATCATTATGAATAAATACCCATATCCAGAGAAAGCCCAGAAACATCCATGAAACTTCAACTTGGCATCACCAATGACCTCCGATTCCTAAATCTATGCAAACAGGTCATCTCTGTGTAGTGACATCATTCATGGTGATGTGGGTGCTAACTTTTTCTAGAAACTGCTTTATTGAGCAAAAGATTAGAACTGTATCTCCAAAAGTCCACTGAAAAATAGAATAAGAAAAAAACTAAACATTGCTCTAATTTGGAATACAGTTGTTTTTAATTTCCATTGCTGGGAATTAACTGTTGGACTTCAAGTGCAGTGATGATTCAAGCCTTCCCATGTAAGATTCTGAAGTGGAAAAACACCAGAAAACTTCATTAGACTTGTAAATAATGGGGAAATGGTCACGCCTCTCCTCAGAGCTCAGCTTCCTAGAATGCTATGGCAGTTTCCGGGTTTCATTCTTTTCGGAAGAATGAAATAAGAAAAGGGGAAACAGAAAAAGACCAACTGCCCAAGTATTTCTTCACCCTTCTTCTTCTCAAAGCAGCAAAGAGTAGGGTCTGAAATGGAGAGGGGGTCTCCCTGTGGTACCCTGGAGTCAAACAGTTAGGGATAGCTTCCCTATACCTGAAGCTTAAATTCCACTTCAGAGAGCCATTCAGGGGTTACTACTGGCAACAGCAGGTGACATTTATCAAGGGCTTGACCCATGTGGAGAACTTGCCTCAGATGACCTCTTTAGGAATTTAATAAACAAATGACTTAAAGGCATAATACTATTTTTTCCCTTTACAACTGAGGGAGGTGGGACTCAAGGTGGTTGCTCCTCAAGACAAACAAGTAATTCACAGTGGGGCCTGGAAGAATGCATCATCTTTCCAGACACTAGAAATGCTAGTAAATAAAGGGCTTTAGAAAAGTAAGCCAAAAAATATTAAAAACACAATTTTCCTTTCCAACCTTTTTTAGCATTAACTAGCAACAGCATTATAATTTTATAATTATTGGTACAGACTCATGCTTTTCCACGAATTCAGAGCAACAATTATATAGCTCTCTGATAAGTTTCATGCATTTCATAACACCTAGCCTGTGGTTCTGTGATGTCCACTCAGGCCTTCTTTGAAGGTCGATGTTTTGACATAGTTGACTTGCAGGGATCTATTTCAGCAACTCACATAATTACTCAGGAAAAGAATAAAATTAATTCCCTTTTCCCTTCAAGACTATAATCACAACATTTGTTCTGTTTAATGTCACTTTGGATTACTAAGAAACATAAAAATCCCCAAACATAAACATGATTAAACAAAACCCTATTCAAGTGAAATACAAAACACACTGAATAGTCATCATTAATTCCTTAAAGTTTTTATTTGGTTGCTTGTTGTTATTGTTTCTGTTTTTGCTTTTTAAACAACTCCACCCAAAATTCAAAGCAAAAACACAAACAGTGGAGCACAGATGAAAACAATCAATGTCTCTCCAGGCAGAAGTACAAAACAGATGCCATTGGCACCCCCACTCTGGCCGATTTTCATCAAGCGCTTGCTGGTATAAAAAGCTGGATTCTTTTTCACATTAATTCAGCTTATATCCCTTCCTGAAAAACTGTTTTTGAGTTTTAGAAATATAACCCAGCCTTGAGAACACCAAGAATATCAAAAGACAGATGTGCTTAGTAATATGTGTAATGCTTTAAGTGTAGATGGATCACTGAGCATGTGACACAGGCTTCTTGGACATTCCTGATGCCCTAGGAGTGTCAATTTCAGCATTCCCCCGCCTCAAACCTGGTTTTGCTAAGAACTAGAAAGGAAAAAAAGAAAGTTCATGTTGTTTAAATATACCTGAAGATGGTCATTTCCTCTCAGAAGGACACTCTTACAGAAATACTGTGGCTTAGGGAGGAGAAAAGGATATGTAGGAAGACACCAGCTGAAGTCCACTTCCCCTTTAAAACCTGTGCAGCCTGAGGCAAGTTATTTAAACCTTCTGGTCCTAAATTCCCAGTGATATATACTTCAGTGTGATGCTTCCGGGGTTAAACGAGGTAACTTGTATGACATGTCTGGGCCTTATTTGAATCCAAAGCTCCAGTTCAGGAGCCTAAGAACTAAACTTTGGCCAGAACTCCTATTCTGTGCCCTCCTCCTGAGGAAAACCTCCTGGGGACACACTGTGTGTGCTGTGAGATTAGACATCTATCCTGCAGGAGGTGCTGACTGTGGGCGATACTCTGATCAAAGGTTTCATTAAACAAGAGTGTACTCCGGCCCTCTCTTGGAGCCAAGGACTTCCCTGAACTGAACTGTCATATCAAGGAATACATCAGACAAAACGAACTAAATTATAAATTGCCAAGGCAGTAAACTAAAAATAATGAAAAGTATCCAGAATTGAAGCTTTCCCACGTATGTAGATACATAGTTGATGTTTCTGGTAAGCAGAAGACAAGGCAAAGTGATAACACTAAGACAAATGACATAAAAATCATTCCCCATCTATTTAAACGTTTAAGATGGAAACAGTTAACTCTCTGCCTATATTTCCCCCCTCTGGCTAAGTAGAATACAGCAGAGTGGGTACTCACACTCATTATGGCACAGTATCTCTGAACTAAATGCCTGTATCTCTCCACCAAACTGGGTAGAACATGCCCACCCTAGTCTTGTGAGACACCTGGGAACTCTGCCTCCTTGCATCGTCAATTAGTTACCTTGCAAATCTAAAACCAGCAGCTCGCCCCGGGTATACTCATATGTCCAGTGAGAGAAAGCCAACATCAGCTCCTCCAGGGTGTTGGTGGGGGCAATTTCATCACCATTGTTGTTATTGTATTTCCGGAACTCCCCTGTCATGTACTTCTCAATAGTTAACCATTGGTTGGCTGAATGGCAGTAGATCAAGAAAACCTCCAGAAATCTGTGAGGGGAAAAAGAAGCCAATGATCGCCTCCTACCAGAAAAGAAGCGGAGTAGTTACCCTTTAGAACACTCCGCCACAAAAGTCATTCACCCTTGGCCTTTCTATGGACAGAGGAAACACCACAGCAGGGAGGTTTGTTCCCAAGCTTACTCGCCTCCCTTTTCTTCAAGAAAAGTTGCCAACTTTTTTTTCTAAGTACCGGATCTAACTTTTCATGCTGGGCTCTATAAAATTTCTTGTAAAATGGAGGAAAGAGCTTTATTCTGATTTCTCAGCACCGAACTATGATCTGCCTTGATAAGTGAATATAAGCATATTAAGACAACCAAGGGAAAATAATGAAAGTTCATGATTGCAAGCTTCCTAATTGGTTTAGGATGTTAAGGAGACAGATAAGCTTTAAATAGACATGTTTTGGGACCATAATACCCCTAGATATTAGCGACTACACCCAGCATCTCTCTGTCTCACCTAACTGAAATACTTGTCATCGATCTGTATGTCTGGAACATTTAATTATCTTTATACCAGTCTGTATAACTATGAAAGGAAGAACCCTGAGAAGGGTCATGGAGAACCTTCCCTTGAGTCTGGTATTTCTCGTGTCTAATGGGGCTGAGAAGAGGTTAAATGGAATTCTTCTTATAAACCACAGTGGCAGGTTTACCCACCTCGGTGTATAGGGAATAGTTTGTGGTTTGACTTGGTTGAAGGTATAGATGAGTTTTTGGGCAGCTCTTTGCTGTTGAATTTCCTAAAAAAAANTGTGTGTGTGTGTGTGTGTGTGTGTGTGTGTGTGGTGTGGTGTGTGTTTAGGAAAAAAACTTCCTGATAGGTTATCTAAATCACAAGCAGTCAACCCTAAACACATATGTGTAAGAGCAACATTAAATGAACTCAGTAGTGTGTGTGTATGTGTGTGTGTGTGAGAGAGAGAGAGAAAGAGAGAGAGAGAAATCAATATCAATTATCCATAATAATTATAGGAAAAGAGGTAAAGAATTTGGGAGAGAATCGGGGGACATAGCAGGTGTTGGAGAAGAAGAAAGAGATGAAAATGTTGTAATGAAATTCTCAAAAAAATAATGGTTTACTAACTTACTCTACTTATTAAAGATCAAACAATTCCCAATTGCCCAATGTTTAACATTATTTAGATTCTAGCACTCTATACACCAAAAGCAAATGTCCTATAGAACAAAAATAATAAAACGCCGCCACCACCTTCAAAACCTAACAAACCCTCCCTTTGGCTGAAGAAAACCCATCTTAGAGAAGGATGTAGCCAGAATTCTACGCTTCTATTTTTGTCTCTCTGGGCTCTGGGTCTCTCAACTTCACACCTTACCCTCAGGCAAAGATGAAGCACAGTGCTCTCCTGAAAGATTTTATACCATGTCTGTACAACCTCCGGGAGAAAAGACTTCACAATGAAAACCTGCCCGGGCTTGAGAACTTCATCCTCAGACCACGTGCTGATGACTCGCATGGCTTTGCGGAGGCCCCCATCCATTTCCTCTTGGGACAGCACCTGGATCATGGCAGCTCTCCCATGTTGGGACCAAGAGGACATGCTCTTATCGAGAGTTAGAGGGGAACTCTCTTCAAGCCTGTAGATGGTCACCTCTTCTCCTGCTGCAATAAGAAGGGAAAGCCAGTTCAATAAAACAGCAGGTCTGGGGTGTGACTGGTGCCCTGAAGATCAACTCAGAAGCAGTTCAGTTGTCGCTGTGATCAGAGGATGCAGCTAGCAGGAGCCAGAGCAAGGTCAGGGCACAAATGGATCTGACTTGTCCTCTGATGACAGTGGGGAGGGAGAGGAGGAACAAGGCATCAAACAGCATATAAAAATTAAGTTGTGCTTATTATAAACTAATTAGACAAAAACAATATTAGAAGAGCATGGATATGTTGCCACTGTTCTACTTTTTTTGCTGTTTTGTTTTTGATTTTGTTTTTCAAGACAGGGTTTCTCTGTAGCTTTGGAGCCTGTCCTGGAACTAGCTCTTGTAGACCAG
>LOEQ01004279.1:40495-67660 GCA_001685075.1 Bramus lutescens
AGAGATCTGCCTGTCTCTGCCTCCCGAGTGCTGGGATTAAAGGTGTGCGCCACCTCCTCCCAGCCACTGTTAGACTTTCTATTGGAGACATGGTTTGCTTTATAACTAAGACTGACCTAGCAATCATAACATACCCCAAACTAGATCCAAATTTCTAACCCTCCTGCCTTAGCCTCGTGAGTGATGAGATTATAGGCAAATGCTATGATGCCTGGCTCAAGACAAATCTATCCCTAGAGACAGTTTAACCTAGAGTTAGTCATTTTTATAAGGAGAAACCACTTTTATAACTGCCCTCCATGCAATATTAAATATGCTGTGTACTCTTTGTGAGCTATATATGTATCTTTTCTTTATACATGAAAGACATGATGGATTTTGTTTTCTGGGTGTGGTTTTGCTTGTTGCGCTTGCTCCATGAAGTACAATTTGACCTCACCAATATTGCATGGTTTTACCCAGCGGGAATCACTCAGTACTAAGGTCTGAGTCTCTACTATTTTCTTTCGCACTCATTAGCAAATTACTGAAACCCTCTCTTGGTAAAAGGGAAAGATAACATTTATTTCAGTGGTTTGTAGTACAGATCATATATGTTATCAGGGTTGCAGCAAACTAGGATCTCAGAAACAGACTCAACCTCACTCAAAAGGACTTTAGACACAACACACTGCTCAAGTGCAACACAGCACCCACTCTTGCTGGACTCGGACTTCACCAATACAGTGTTATAGCTGCATGAGAGGAGTAACAAGCCACACAGAGTTCCCCTCAAAGTTGTAATGCATTGTTTTCTTACACTTTGCTTCAAATAGCTATTTGTTGTTGCTGCTGCTGCTGGTGGTGGTTGTTTGCTTGCTCTCTGTGAACATTGTATTGAGTTACAGAAGGGAAGCCATCTATGCCCTCATTCTTCTTCCTAATTCCTTATCAATAAGCGTATCTGAAGAATGTGTGGTATATTCTCAAATGTTTATTCTTGATGCCCAAGTGAATGCCACTGAGGAGCTCTCTGGAGTCCTAATTCCTGGAGGCTTTAGAGAAGAGCTATTGATTTGCAAAATGAGCCCTGGAGCCAAGGGGAAGAAGGAGGCATCTGCATAAACGATCAGAAGCCAACCTGGGCTTTCCCCATTGGAACAGTGTGAGGAGAATGGAGATGGCGGGCAGCGTAGGCACCTTTGTTCTTATGTCAACTGCTCATGCTATATCTTGCAAGGCAGAAAAACTCCCATACCCTTGGCTAACACAAACTTGATTTTTTTTTTACCGCTCCACTTTTAAAATCTACATTTGCAGTTTGAAGAAAGAGCAATCCATGTTCATGCAACAAACCAAACAGCTGTAAGACAACAAAGGGCTTCTCTTCCCAGGCCTGTCAGCTTTCTGCAGACTGCCATGTAGTGCTTTCTTCTCTGTCCATTATACAAGGTTGGTTTGCTCTTTTCTACCCTGTGCGTTTCCAGCCTAGAATCACTGACCGCCAGCTGCGGCAGCATGCTGGTTTCCCAACTGCTGACCCCTGTAGGTCTCGTCCCCATGGTATCAGCGTCTGAACCCCAAATGCAGGCCACAGTAGTTAACAAGAATTGCTGCTTTGGGAAACGAATCTTCTTCGTCGACTGTATGGCCAAAATGAAATCTGTGAGTCAAGTGGAGCAACATAGTGTTTTTGTTTCTTGTTTTGTTTTTGTTTTTGTTTTTTCTTTCTGTTGTGTGCCAGCATTCACTCTGTCCTTGCATAACCTCAAGAAGGGAGGGGGATATTACTCACCGAACAGCTGGATTGGTGTAAACGGGATGGTCTGAGAAAGCCTCATTAAATTATTCCTTTCAATGGCTACAAACAAAAACGGATTGACTACTTTAGTTCTACATCAATGATTAAACTTACAGAAAGCCCCCAGATACCAAAGTACACATAAATTCCAGAATGTTTCATTTCAAACATCCTTTATGTTCTCCATTAGCAAAACTATTATAAATAATAGTTTTAAGTATAAAATATGCCTTAAACAGTGAGCATATCTTATTCTTAGGAAATTTTATACAAGATTATAAGACATGTTTCTAAGAAGGGGCTATCTTCTCTCTCTCCCAAATAACCAATTAGACATTAACTCAAATAATACTTAAGTCTTTCTTTTAAATGGATTTAATCTATGTTCCATATTCTCTGCTTTCCTTTTTCCAAAGCAAACCCAGCGCACAGTGGTCTGTGGGGACACCTACTGTTGGTTTTGCAGAGCTGGCCTTCTTTTTCCCAGAGAGAATGGAACACTAATTTTAATTAGAAGCAAGTGATCTGCATTTTCCTGCCAAGAGCCATAGCCTAACAGATCAGAGTGCGTCTGAGTTACAGTATTCCTCACCAGAGACGCTCTACAGCTCGCAGTTAGAGTCCAAATAATAGATTACTGCTGAGCTGTAGGACCCAGTCATAGGAGCCTAGGAAGAGAAGGCTGGAGTCCACAGAACCATTATTCACCACAGAGGAGAATTCGGGATAAGACAGTCTATTATGGAACCCTAAACAAATGACCTTCATATAATAAGACTGGTAATTGAAATGCCGGCAAGATCTTGCTCACACTGAGTGCTAGACTCCGTGTGTCCTTGCATTAGCTCACCCACCGAGAAGCAGTGACCACCGAGAAACCACACCAGGGAACAAGTCCAGCTTCTCTAGGCTGCTTTGCATCTCAAAGTATCTGCCTCTTAATTCTCGGGTAGCCATTTGGCAGACTGTCCCTCTGAGAGGGAAAGGACAATCCTTCCCCTCTGAAAGAAAGGCAGCTGAAGGACTGTGAAGCCTTGCTCAGTAACAGAGTCGAGCCCCTTGGCATCTCTGTTTAATGGCATCTCTGCAAGGCATGTTTGTCGGCCTTAATGTCTTGAGAGGTGACATCTATTCAGTGGTTGTGCCTGCCGAGGGAACCTTCAAGTTCACTGAGGACTTTCAAGTCTGCCCTTTTCCAGATCCAAAACATTCAGATCAGACTTGGGTATAGCTCAGGGGGAGATACTTGTCCAGCAAGGCTCTGGGTTCAAGCCCCAGCATGGTAATAAAAAGGCACAGGACATTGCTCAAAACACTAAGATATTTGGATTTTGGCTAGCACTGAGCTTCCAAGTAAATTTTAGGCACCAAAGGTATCTTCTCTTTCAAAACTTCTTGTATGTGAATTCTCTTAAATCCCAATAAATTGTTTTTCTGAGTTAGGGTCATGGTTGGGAAATCTAATTGTTCTAACTGTTAGAGTGAACAATTTTCTGAATTGGTGCTGTACTGATAACGTGGAGTTGATGGATGTTCATGTTTACAAGGCAGAATCATACACATTTAGCTCCGATGACCCATCTGCACACATGCTTCCTACCTGAATAATGGTGGTGAGGCTCTTGAGGGCTCTTTAAGGAGGCTGAGATCCCTGAAATCATAGAAATGATTGGCACTTTAATTACTTGGCTGCAGATAATAAATACATGTTTGTACACTACCTTCAAAGTTACTATTAAATGGCTTCATCAGAATAGCTCCTCGCTATTCAGAAAAGCTCACCCAATACTCTTTAACTCATTATTGTTCATGGTATCCTGACAGCTTCCAATCATCAGTGCAATATCTCCAAGCATATTTATAGAGGGAATTGAAGAAAGACAGGTAATATTAGCATCAAAGATGTATTTCCTCTGAACCAATTACACCTCTGGGTTAGAGAAGGTACACAGCTGCCTATCATGACATCCCAGAAGCATGGTCCTCGGAGCTCCTTGCCACGATGCACCTGCCCGTGCAAAGACAATATTAATGCCAACTTATTAGCATGCTAGCTCACTGACTGAAACTAATGACAGAACGTTAAGTATATGCCAGACACATAGGAGGGGGTGGTTAGTACCGCAGTGTGCCATTTGCTAAGCTATACCAGGACCCTATGCAGGGAACGCCCCCTCCAGTGTTAACTCTCACTTTTCTATCTGTTCCAGCCCCAAATCATAAGGCTCCAGAGAAATCCTTTGAAACCATTTTGCTGTTCCATGAAAATCAAAATTAAAGAGGAGAAACTTCAGTCTCACAACAGCCAATGCTTTACACCTACTAGTAAGCAGCCAAGTGAGCCCAGGTTTACAGAGAGCTCTGGCTCCTGCTGCCACATAACAAAGGGAACAAGCACCCTTTGAGGGGACATGCTGAGACCTATGGTCAGCAGAAAAGGCTTCCATTTCTGAATTCAGTCAGTAATGGAGACTTTTAGCTCCCACTATGAGTGACGCTAGGCATGAGAAGGGACTAGGAGAAGGTGCTCGCCCTTCAGAAAGGTAAATGCAGTAGACTCAAGAAAAACCCATGCAACTGTTATCATAACCGTATGCTAATTGATAAGAAACCATGGAATACCAGGTTTATGGATTTCCCTAATGCTAACTGGATGATGGGAGATCGTGGTCATCTGATTGGTTTCAGTCTAGACTTCAACATCTAAGGAGCTGCAAGACCTTAGTGGTATTTATTTAACACATATTAACTGAGCACCAACGGACCACATGCCAGACTGCACAGTACTCTCAGTCAGAGAAAGAGCAAGAACACACGGAGAGTAGCTGGTTATGTGACCAGGCCCTGTTCAGACATTTGGGGAACAGCATCCTGGAAATCATATCGAAGAAAACTTCCATGTGCAAGCATGTGATTGACTCTGTGTCTGTAAAATATGACACTATTAATTGTTGCAGAGTCAAAATGAGTTCAGTGGGTCTGTTTTCATGCAGAGAAACAACAGGGACGCTACAGTGGAAACAGGTTACTCAAAGAATCTCAAGCTGGGGATGTAGCTCAGTGGGTAAGGTGCTTGCCTAGAGAGCACAGCGTCCTGGACTCGAGCCTCAGAATCACCAACATAAAACGAAACAAAAACACAAGAGCACGCATCAGTCTTGGTTTATCTGGGCTATCTCTATTTTTCTACTGAATTTTCTACTTTGTGTGTATCTCAAAAACAACAACAACCACAAAAAACCGAAAGAATAAAAGTCAAGAACTATAAAATCATAACAGGACAATGAATTCCATCATCACTAAAATTAAAACTAAATGTTTAAATATAAAAACTTACTGTCAATTTCACTTGAGCTTCTTGTTCTGTTTGGGGGGAAATAAAATGATTTAGAAAATGCTGCTTTAAATCTTTTAATTTCCAAAACACTGAAAAATTATCTGAAACAACAATAAAGAGTGTGTATATATACATATAAACGTACATTTACATTTATTATTTCTTATATAATATGTATTTCACATATGTGTATAAAAGTCTCTGCTCCATCTTATCCTTATTTTACCAGTAGAGAAGTTTGTAGCCATACAATTATTTTCACACACACACAAAAAAAAATAATGCCAGTAAGGCTTGTAAATCACTTATTATCTGTGCCCCAAGCTAATTGAGAAATGGTGGTGTTAGTGGTTTTAATTAGCTGTGTGATCACATAACATATATAAGATTTAACTGTGTTTGTGTTGTTCTGGATCAATTAAACTAAAGGGTTCCTGAACTATGCAGAGCAGAAGCCTACAAATGAGTCTGAGAATGTCTCTGGACAAGATCACAAATCAATTTCATTAGCCCACGTGGCCCCTAAATGTTCACAGGCTAGAATTAGCTCTCTTTAAATTGTTACTTGTCCTGCTCAAGTGCACAAGTGGCCACGGGCAAGTCTAAACAAATGCATTCGAAGAATATCTCTAGTATTTAAGGTCCTTGGGGAAGAAAGTACAATTACAATTATTGTTTAATTTCATGCTGCAATAACCCACCACTCTGCATGAGCACAAACTACTGAACCTTTGGGAGACGAAAGTCATGTATCCTTTAGGTCTAGAAGCAGGCTTACATGGGGCTGTGGTGGCAGTTCCCAAGAAAGGCCATGTCAACAGAGCTGAGGACCATAACTAAAAGTCATCTTTTACCTTCTTTACATCAAATGGTCTTCCCACAAGGAGATTTCCCTCTACCCCCACGACTTTGTAGATGATTGATTCTGTAACTAGGAAAGTACACACACACACACACACATACACACACACAAACACACACACACACACACACACACACATCCTACAGGTGAAGTGGAACCATCAATCACAGCAGCACAGAGCCAAACACCTGCATTGCTAGCTCCTTGGGATACTGAGACAGGAGGATCACTTGAGCCCAGGTGTTTACGCCAGCCTGGGCAACGTCATGAGAACATGTCTCTTGAAAACAATACTTTAAAAAATGGAATCATCTTTACTTGGTTGAGTTTCAAATTCTATTTCTCCTAATAAACCAAATTCAGGAATATACTCAGTTCTACTGCCAGATTCTCTCCTTCCCATCTCAGCCTCAATCCTTGTCAGAGTGGATGTCTTGACAATTGGAATGCCACTGAAAATGAGGAAACAAAGATCAACCCCATTCTGTAAAAGGAACACACTAGGGAGAATGGGCTTTGAAATCTAGCTAACAAGGCCTGGAGTGACAGTTTGGTGGTTAAGAGCACTTGTTGCTCTTGCAGAAGACTTAGTCTCAGTTCTAAGTATCCACCTGATCAATAATAACTGTCCGTAACTCCAGATCCAAAGAATCCCATCTGGCCCCCATGAACACTGCACACACATTAGCTTAAATATATGCAGGGAAAATATATAAAATAAAAAGAGATACAAAATTTATTTATATACATTCTAAAAATAGAAAATAAATTTAAACAGGCCTTCAGGCTTGTTTGTTTTAAGATAAAACATGTATTTTACACTGTAAACATATTCACAATCTTACTATCTGAAAAGATATAACAATCAATTCATGTGTGAACTTTTTGATACTACAAAGGAATTTTTCTATTTGGTATTCCATATGTTTCTTTTTTACTATTTTTATTGAGTTTACAAAGAAATTTTTCATCGACTGTCAAAGTATATATTTTATCACCATATTCTTAAAGGGACTTGAGTGAGGAACTACTACTAGAAACTGGAAAACTTGGAAAATATTTTTTCCATGCTTGCTAATAAAAGAAAATTAATGTCACCTCACATGCACTTTTTTCTTCCTACTCTGACCAAACTAAACTTGCTCCTTATCTTTGGAGGACAGGATCCAGAAGCTCTTGATGAAAGCCACACAGAAATACTCACAGAAAACTCCTATTGAGGTTGGTGTTCCTGGGACTCCATGAAGGGTTTTCATCTGGGTCCTGAGCAGAAGGGAATGGACATTATGAATGCACCCAGCACATCCAACCCCATCCTTTTAGTGGCTCATCAGCAAAGCACACTCTTCCTCTGACTGGCTCAGTACCTCTCTTCAGGTCGACAAAGGAAATACAAGCTAGAATGATGCATAATGTCAACGTGTAGTCAGATGATGACTTTAACTGAATGAAATTACTTTTTTGGAGACACTGAAAGGAAAATGCAACATATGAAAATTTTTACAGAAATAGAATTAATCAGCTAATTGTCTGAAAGTAATAATGGGGGTCCTACTTGGCACATACAATGGATAATTTTATCAACTTAATATATTAAAAAAAACACACAGGGCATTAATGAATGTGGTAGTTTGAATGTAATCAGGTACCATAAGGAGTGGCATTATTAGGAGGTATGGCTTTGTTTGAGTGGGTATGGCCTTGTTGGAGGAAGTGAGTCATTGTGGGGGCAGACTTTGAGGTTTCTTTTGCTCAGAATACTGCCTAGTGAGTCAGTTAGCTTCCTGTTGCCTTCTGGTCAAGATACAACACTTTCAGCATCAACATCACATCTGCCTGCATGCCATCATGCTACCTGTCATGATGATAATAGACTGAACTTTTGAAACTGTAAGTGAGCCACCCCAATTAAATGTTTTCTTTATGAGTTGCTGTGTTTATGGTGTCTCTTGGAAGCATAGAAAAAAAAACGAACTAAGTCAGAAGTTGATACTAGAAGTGGGATAATGCTATAATAGGCCTGATCGTGTGTTTGTTTGGAGGAATTTGAACTTTGGTACTTTGGGTTTAGAAAGCAGTGGTGAAATGCTTTAAGCAATGCTGAATGGACCATACTATTACGAGCATAGAAGACAGTGGTGCTAAAAATTATTTGAACTATGGGAGACTGACTCAAGAGGTTTTAGTGGGGAAAGAATTTTAGTGTGCTGCCTAAAGGTCATTCCTGCCATATTTTGGTGAAAAAAGTAACTGTCTTTTGCCTTTGTCTGAAGAATCTACCTGAGGATAAAGTAAAGAATTTTGGATTAATTCCATTGGCAGAGGAAATCTCAAAACAGCCCAGTATAGACTCTGCTATGTTTTTTTTAGTAGTAACTGTAATGAAGATTTATAATGAAGAGAAGCAAGCTGAGCAGGGTAAATTGCAAAATAAAAATATTGAGGAGAAAAAGAGCAACAGGAAGTGGAATAGAGCTAAATTATGTGTTCAAGGAGATAAACGGGTTAAGAAATGGAATAAAGGGAGTGGTGACCTCTTGGCAAGATCCCACCCAGCTAAGGTTCCAACTTGTGAAAAGGAACTTAAAAGAAAATGCTTAGAGCCAGGTGTTGAGGAGCATACACTGGGACGTTAGAGGCTGGCAGATCTCTAGTTTGAGGCTAGTCTGGTCTATATAACAAGTTTCAGAGCAGGCAAGCTTAGGCAGTGAAAGACAGAAAGCTGGTGAAGATGTAATTGAAAGAGAGGATCATGTTCCAGCCCCATCAAGCAGCAGAATTTGGCAGCTTTGGCTACATGACTCTGGGTTTAGAGTCAAGGATAGAAGAAATGAATTATGGAATAAAGCCACGAGGCCAGGCATGTGTCAGGGGTGTCTCTGAATGGAGGCCTAAGTAGAGAGGCCATCGTGTGAAGGTGTAAAGTTGAAGCCTGGATTGCCTTGGAGAACCCAGGATGTTAGAGATGCCAAAGTCGTGGGATACCTGCTGAGGAGAACTACTAACAGGGAGTGGAACCAGCCCAAGAGAAAGAAGTGTGTTTCAGTCAACAGAGCTGTACAGATAGAGATCTGAAGAGCTTTTTGACATCAGACATGGAGATACAGAGTTTGTAGCTTGCCCAGCTGATTTCAGTCTTACTTTGGTCCAGTATTTCCTTGCTGTGCTCCCTTCCCTGAATTTTAGAATGGTAATGTACATCCTATACCACTATATATTGGAAACATGAGATCTGTTTTTTGATTTTGATTTTTTACAGGGGGTTACAGTTAAGAGATTCCATGAATCTCAGAAGACACTTTGAACTTCAGACTTTAAAACAGGAGACTATGATAGACTATGGGGACTTTTGAAATTAGACTAAATGTATTTTGCATCATGATATTGTTACAAGCATATGGAGACCAGGGAGTGGAGTGTGGTAGTTTGAATGTAATTGGCCCCCATAATCTCATAGGGAGTGGCACTATTAGGAGGTGTGGTTTTGTTGGAGTGGGTATGGCCTTGTTGGAGGAAGTGAGTCATGATGGGGGCAGGTTTTGAGGTTTCCTATGCTCAGAATACTGCCCAGTGAGTCAGTTGACTTCCTTTTGCCTTCTGGTCAAGATGTAGCACTCTCAGCTCCAGCACCATATCTGCCTGCCTGCCACCATGCTCCCCATTATGGTGATAATAGACTGAACCTTTGAACCTGTAAGCGAGCCACCCCAACCAAATGTTTACAAGAGTTGCTGTGGTAATGGTGTCTCATTACAGCAATAGAAAGCTAACTAAGACAATGAGGTACTCCTCTGGCTGCTACCGTGAGGACATTTCCAGAGAGGATTAACTCAGATGGGAAGACACATTCTGAAGGAGGGTGGCACCATGCCTTGGCCTGGGGCTCCAAACTGAGTTAAAAACAGATGAGAAAGCATTCCCTTTCTGCATCCTGCTCTGTAGACATGTGAACGAGCATCCAGCTACCGCAACTCTCTGCTACTCCTACATTCAATTGGGCCTTCCAGGCCCATGCTTGACTGCACGCTCACAAACAGCCAAAAATAGCCTTTGTTTGGCATGGGTTTCTTTTTGCTACGTGTTTAGTAATATCGACCATTACATCGTAGCATCCCTGTCATAAGTACACAACAGTTCTAGGGGATGGCTGGGGGGGAGGGGTAGTCTAAAGAGCATTACCCTGAATTTACCTCATCCTATTTCCTGTTTATCCAAGCCATATTCCTTGAGACACAGTACACTTCAGGCATTGTACTAGGCATTTTCCTGTGAGGGCTCTTGGTTGGGTACTATGGACAGTCTTGTAACAATAGCATTTCATGGAGATCATTAAAGACCCTCACAGGCTAACTGACCCATCCAGCTTTATTGGGGAGAGATGGAAATGATGGAATTGGGATGTGAACACAGGTGCTGCTCACAATCATCCTCAAGCGAGCACTTTCAAATTCCTTTAGATTCCTTTAGATTGCTACGAGAACTCCTGAGGATACTTATATAGATAGGGTTTACAGTTCCCAAGTTCAGTTATTCAAAACAAGACCAAAATTAGTTTCCTTGGGTTACTCTGTGTCACATGCCACATAGGAAGACAGCACTAGGACAAGACACCTATTAGGAGGTGGTAGAAAAGCCAATGCAAAACTGGCTATCTGGGTACTAGAGGAGCAGAGGCGCCTGCACTCTGCAATGCTTTAGTCCCCTTCCCGTGTCTGAACATATCCCCACAGCCTATGCTAGACTAATCCCACAAGGAATTCATTGTCTCCAGAATCAATCATTCTATCCTGGAAGGGTTCCAATTGGTAAAAGTTTCTTCTCAGATCAGCTGTCTTACATTAATTCCCCCACAATTGTCCTAGATCTGCTCTGAAAAGCATGCTGGAGAAAACCCATTTTCTTGCATATGACAATGTTCACATATCTGAAAAAGTGAGTTCTTTCTCTTATGCTAAGCATCCCAGGAGAAGCAAACTGCACGAGAAAGAGAACAAAGGCTATTAGAAAAGCAAGGACTGACCTGAACACATACATAGTCCCCAAGGATTTCAGTCCAAGGCCAATAAAAACAGAGGCCATTTATGGACTGTGACAAGAAAAGTCAGTACAGTCAAACAAAGTGGCGCGTGCTCAAATTCTTAAAAGACTTTCAAAATATTTTTACCTCTTGACAACACTTCAGGTAGTCACTGGCTCGTGTGGTATGCTGCTCAATTTCCTTCATTTTCATTTTCTGATATATATAAGGTTCTAAACCTTGTTTTTAAAAGAAGAAGAAAAATTAGAAAATTGGTTGAAATGTGTTACATTCAAATCACATTTCTCAAATAGAAAAATCTGGACACAGTACATTTATTTAAACTTAGATATAGTTTTCTCTATTTTTAGAAAGTTTCACCAAGTTTCATTTTTTCCTTGGGATTGAAAACTGTATATTCTGTTTCCAGTCTCCTCTAGTTGCGCTCACCATTCTTGCAAGGCATGCGCACATGGCTCTTGCACTTGGAGGTCAGAGGATATCTCCGCAGAGCCCCTTCTCTCCTTCCATTTTTGCATAGATTGAACTCCCATCCGCAGGCTTGTACAGTGAGCGCCTTATCCACCGAGCCATCACACCTATTCTAGCTTTGACTCCTCTATCAAAGTCAGGAATTAGATAACCCTTGATGGCTTTTTTCCTATAAAATACGTCCAACAGTTTTTTACATTTGCTATCTTCTGCATTCTGTTATCCATACTTTAAAATATATGAAATTTTTGTTATAAATTAGTAATCCTTCCTTCATAAGGGTACCAAACAAAAAAGTACAAAAACAACAAAAGAGAGGGAAAAACAAATGCTATCTACTAGGCTTAATTTTTATACTTTTCTTAGAAAGGATATGAGAGATGTTATTTCACTGTTACACCTGATATCTACAGAGCTAAGAGTTGTTACAAATGTAAGAAACAATAATCATATTTTCCCATGTGATTTTGCACCACAAAAATATATATGAAGTACAAAGAAAGTTACTGGCATATGATAAAATTACAATAAATATAATTTTTATTATCATTAAAACAAAAATTTATAGAAAAAAACGTATTTTATCTTTTCATAGTTTTCTTAGAAATTTTGTGAGTATATAATGAGAGCAATCTGAAAACTGGGGTTGGTAGAGTTGATGGAGTGCCTAGAATGCATGGGCCCTGAGTTCAGTCCCACAAAGAGAGCCTAGAATGCATGGGCCCTGAGTTCAGTCCTGCACAGAGAGCCTAGAATGCATGGACTCTGAATTCAGTCCCCCATAGAGTACCTAGCATGCATGGTTCTGAGTTCAATCCCCTGGGCAGAGTGCCTAGCATGCATGGGTTCTTCAGTCCCCCATAGAGTGCCCCTAGTATGTATGGGCCCTGAATTCAGTCTCCAGCACTGCATATACAATGCATGGTAATATATACCTGAGACCTCAGGATTCAGGAGTTAGAGGCAGAAGAATCAAAGGTCAAGGTCATCCTCAGCTACACATTATCTTTGTAGCCAACCTGGGCTACAGGAGACCCTGATTCAGAAAGGGAGAGGAAGAAGCTTGCCACTACCCAAATTTTATTTCCTTAATTTTCAATTATTTTGTAAGGTGTTTCAAAAGAAACAACAAAGCTTCTCAATTCAAGATGTGTCGCAAGGATGAGGCCCAGATCTGCTGGCCCTGAGGTCAGCCGGTTTCCCTGGACTTTCTGTCTTTGGACAAAATGCCTCTTTAGACCCTCCTGACACATAGCTTCCTGTCTGAGTGTCACTGGAAAGAACATCCGTATTTAGAATGATGTACTATGATCTAAGGTAGGTACCATGGAGTTTCACTCAGCATAAAGAAGGAAACAATGTCATTTGGGGAACATGGACAGAAGCTGTCATCATAGTCAACAAATCAAGGCAGACGGGGTAGGACAACTATCATTGTATTTTCTCATCTGTGGACTCTGGATTTTAAGGAGCACTAAAGTAGGAGGGAACTATTGGGAGGGAGCCAGAGGAGAGGCGGTGGTGGCAAGAGAAGGGAGCCGAAGTGAGTATGAACGAAGCAGGCTATACACACGTACAGAAATATCATCGGGAGCCCATTTTCTAAAATTAATACAGCCTAAAAAATAAAAACTAAACACAGGTTATAGTATCTGTAAAATACATACTACATTATATAACTATGATTCATCCGAGACTGATGTCAGGGTTTTTACTTTGCCTGCTTACTGCCTTGTTCCCATTTTTACTGTGATGCAAGTTCTCACTGTCCAGCCCAGACTGGCCTGGACGACACAGTCTACTTTCCTTAGCCTCCTTCACGCTCATGTTGTTGTCAGGGAGGCATCAGCCCAGCTAGAGTCGTGTTTTATGTATGGGTTTGAGGTCTGTACATGTACAGTTTCCAGGAAACAGTGAGTTAAGACAAGGCAATTCAGCTCCTGAGCCATACTTGTAAATCAATGTCGTTTCTACTTAATTTCTTCCTCTTTTTTGCTTTTCTTATTGGTTTTTTTCAAGACAGAGTTTCTCTGTGTATCACTGACTGTCCTGGAACTCACTCAGTAGACCAGGCTGGCCTCAAACTCACAGAGATCTGCCTGCCTCTGCCCCCTAAGTGCTGGGATTAAAGGCGTGCGCCACCACCACCTGGCTTCCATTTAATTTCTACCTTTGTGCCCACTTGATTCACACTGGCTTCATAAACGGTTCTGTATTTTAAATACAAAACCTGGTTCTCCCACTTTGGCATCGATGTTTTGTCCCGGAGTCTGTAGCATATGTCACAGGATGCCTCATAGCATCCCTGGCTTCTTCTCACCAAGTACCAAGAGCACCCCCTTTGATTGTGACAATAAAACATGTCTGCAGACTTTGCCCAGTGTCCCTTGGGGAGGGCAAGGGGTTGGGGTTGCTGTGAAAATATCCCACTTAGTTGAGGACCACAGAGTACCTGAGTGAGGAAGGTTTATGAAGAAGTACAGGACCCTGCAGTATGTACCAATGCCTTTTATGTAGTGTCTTAAGACATTTCAAATGTGTGTGCGTGTGTGTCCTTGATCATGTGATTTCTTCTTTTTGAAAAGTACTTCCAGTGCACAAAGTTCAAATCTGCATTTGTATGTGTTTCTGCTAATAATCTTCCACCTTATTTCTCATGCTATGTTTGTTTGGAGCTCTTCCCCACATAGCTCTTTGAGTTTAAAGGACATGCATCGACATATAAACATTCCATGTGGGCCACAGTAAATCACCAATAATGGCTGACCTGCTGATTCTTACCAGTATTGCATAAGCTTTAAGGATTCTGAAAATTAAGCAAACTCCCCTCCCTATAAGTCAGACTTAAAGACCCCAATTGTGGGGAAACACTTTGAATATAAAAAATTATCTAAATTTTAATATTTCTTTTCTGTATCCTGATAGCAATTCCTTTAAGCAAATGAAGCTTTGTCCCTTCTATAAGCATTGCAAGCAACAAAGGACTGTTTCCCTTAGAGGCTTTTGCCATCTCCTTAAGCTCATCTCTAAACAAAAGAAAATCAGAAACCACCTATGGTCTGAAGGCCACACTCTAGACCAGTGGTTCTCAACCGTCCTAACGCTGAGATCCTTTAATGTAGTTCCTCATTGTGGTGACTCCCAACCATTAAATTATTTTGTTTCTACTTCATAACTATAATTTTGCTAGTTATGAATCATAATGCAAATATCTGATATGCGGGATATCTGATATGTGACCCCTAAGAAAGTGTTGTTCAACACACCCAAAGAGTCGGGACCCACGGGTTGAGAACCACTGTCCTAGGTGCCTGAGGGGGTTCTGCCAGATGTTGGGGTCCAAGACTCCACAAGCACATACTTATCTGGCTGAAGTTGGACACAGAGAGCCAGTTCTTGCTGTACTGTTCAGTGATGTTTGCTTCTCCTGGCTCTGAATTCAATGGGTCACTTTGATAGCAGGTATTGACTGTTATCACCTGGAGAGACAGTCACATGTAGGAATGCCATGACATTAATCTGACAAAATTTTACATTATGTTGATAGAAGCATACAGTGGAAGGCAGCGATTAGCCCTGGCTATATTTTGAATTACCCGGAACACTTACAAACCCCATCACTCAGGTTAGCAGGATACACACATCTGTGTGCATTCCCTTTGCGGTCACGGTGAAGAACCAGAATGCGGTGTGGAACCTGAATAAGCATCAGAATCACTTAGGGCTCAGGAATAGTCACTGGCCTGCACACTCAGGGTTTCTAGTCAGAAGGTCTAGGGGAGAGATTAGACTCGGATGTCTAATGTGTTCCCAGGGGAAACTCATGCTGCAATCAGAAACCATATTACAAAATCTGCTTATATAGAGAAGGGAAAGGGTTTCAACTCAAAATATTTGCATTAGAATTCTGCCCCATCAGAACCTGTGTGGACTTAGAAAATAGTTTACTATTTCCATCCTTCACTGTCTCCAGCACTGAAGCAATGGATGGCTGGTATACCATGACTATCTTACACTTTTCCCAGGAAGAGACAACAGGCAAAACGGTAAATTTCAAAGCAATACATGAATGAAATTTTGAGTACTTGAACTCAGGTGAAACCTAACTGAACTCAGACCATTTGAAATATTCTAAAAATAAATCTCCTTAAATGGTTATCAGACGGTATTCCAACAGGTCATGGCATCTTCTGAGATAGTAGCCTTCCTTCTCAAGCTAACTCTCTCCTAACTGATTCTACATAATTGTCTTCATCTTGTCTCTCTGTGTCTGCTCCCTTTTAACTTAATTGGTGGAGGGGTGTTTACACACGAGTATTATGTTTACATCATTTCCAACCTCCAACTTCTTGCAAGCCTACAACTCCTATCAAACTCATGACTTCTTTAATTATTTATATATATGCTATATATATATACACATATGTATACATACAACATGCTGAGTCCATTCGGTGTTGCTCATATATGTATCTGTTACAGGATGACCAGTTGGATTATTTATTGAGGACTTGTCCCTGGAAAAGACTGATTATTCTTTTCCTAGTAGCCATTAATTGCCTGTTCCTCTTCATCTAGGGGTAGGGTCTTGTGAGATATTCTCCTTCCACATTGGCCTATCTGATGTCATTGTGCAGGTCTTGTTAAGGCAACATTATTTTTGAGATTTCATGGATGCAATATACAAAAGACACTATCTCACAACAGATACCTTGATCATCTGGTTCTTACAACCTTTCTGCCCCCTCTTCCAAAATATTCCCTAAGCCTCAGGTGTTAGGGTTATGTTGTTGGTGATATCTGTCAGCTGGGGCTGGGCATCCCATGGTCAGTTGTTCTCTGCATTTTGACCATGTTGTTATGGCTTTCAGTCTACTTCCAAAAAAAAAAAAGTCTCTTTGATGAGAAGTGGGGAATAAATTACTTCAAGTTCTAAAAGATCACAGATGTCAACATAGAACACTGCACCAGCCAAACTATCCGCCATAGTTGGAGAAAGCAAAACTTTCCAAGATATAAACATACTAAAAGGATTCATGTCCACCAGAAGACCCCTACAGAAAATTCTAGAAGCCCTACTCCAGGCTAAAGACAGGAATAAGCATCCAAGAGAGTATAGAAAAAGAACAAAGCTATAATTACTATAACACAAAATAGGACTAACAACACAAATAGCAATAATAATGATAATAAAATTATATCAACCTTTCAGTAATAAATGTAAATATCAGTAGCTTCAACTCCCCATTCACCTAAGATTAGTGGAATGTATTAAGAAGTAAAATTCATCTTTCTCTTTTCTACAAGGAACTCAGTTTACCTTAAAAACAAGTACCATCTTAAAGTCAAAGATGAAAAGAAGTATTCTAAGCAAATGAGATCAAGAAGAAAGCATCTGTCACTATCCTAGTATCTAACAAAATCAAAACCAAACTAAAACTAATCAGAACAGAAATTCTAGTCAAGTGAACAATTAACCAAGATAATATTTTCATCTTAAAAATATATGCCCCAAACACTGATGAGCTCAATTTTATAAAAGCATTATACTGGATATGAAAATGCAAATAAACTCCAGTTTAATAACAGAAGATAATTTCAGTACCCTACTTTATCCAGTAGATAAGTTACCTAGACAACAAATAAATAAATAAATAAATAAATAAGTGAGTAAATAAATAAATAAATAAATAAATAAATGAAGGAAGAAACATCATAATTAAATGATAATGTGCATCAAATGGACTTAGTAGATAATTAAAGAAGATCCAACCCAATGGTTAAAAAATAAATATTCTACTCAGCAGCCCATGGAATCATCTCTAAAACAGACCACATAATGAAATACAAAACAAATCTTTGGAGTTCTCTGTTGTTGTTGTTGTTGTTGGTTTTTTGTTCAGTTTTTTTTTGGGGGGGTGGATTTTGGTTTGTTTTGTTTCAAGACAGGGTTTCTCTGTGTAACAGTCCTTGCTGTCCTGGAACTCTCTTTGTAGACCAGGCTGGCCTCCGACTCACTGAGATCCACTTGACTCTGCCTCCCAAGTGCTAGGATTAGAGATATGCACCACCAACAACCCAATCTGAGATACAAAACAAATCAGAACAAATTCATAAAATTGAAATAATTCCATTTAATCTTTCTGAACACAATGCAATAAAGCTTAAAAACAAACACCAAATGAATCCCCAGTAATTACACAAACACATGAAGATTAAACGACACATTACTGAAATATTAATGGGTCCAAGATGAAATGAGAAAGAAATTAGGAGATTCCTGGTACTAAATGAAAATGAAAACAAAACACACATACAACGAAAACCTGTGTCACAGTAGAAGCTGTCTAAACATGAAAAGTTATAGCTCCAAAGCACTCACATTGAAAAAAATTAAAGACAGAAACACATGGCTTATGATACAACTTAAGAGTTTGGAAAAACAAGAACAAACCAAACACAGTAGATGGGAAGAGAAAATTAAAATCAGAGCAAAAATTAATGAAAAAGAAACAATGAAAACAATACAAAAAATCAATGAATCTAAGAGCTGGCTCTTTGAGAAAGTATTTAAGATTGACGGACCCTTTGCCCAACTCACCAAAAGAAAGAGAGATGCAAATTAATCAAAACAAAGATGATCAGGAAAATATTACAACAGACACCAAAGAAATTCAGACTATTGTAAAATAATGCGTTAAAAACTTGTACTCCATTAAGTAGAAAATTGGAAAATCAACAACTTTCTAGACTCATGCAAACCACTTATGTTAAACCAATAATAAATGATCAGGAACTTAAACAGACCCATAACAAATAAATAGTTAAAAGTCTTCAACTGCTTCTTAATACTGTAACAAAGAGAACTGAGTATTTTTTAAGTAATTTCAGTTTATTCAGAAAAAAAATGTGTAAATAAAAAAAAATTAAACAGCACAAGCAGACCATGAACGTGAATTCTTGAGAAATTAGATGGAGTCATTCTGACAATATGTTTAAAAGATTCCCTGAACTAACATGAAAACAACACCAGAGTTTGTAGGACTTGACTACATATGCTTGAATGTCTGTATTCAAACATAAAAGGCAAAATATTTACATGTATGAAACTGTCAGTGAATAAATTAAAATATTCTTTCTAAATACTGGAAATTCCCAAATCATTAGCCAAACTTTTTAACATTAAACTAGAAAGAGAAAATCAAGTCAAACCCAAAGTAAACTGAACAAAGGAAATAGAATTGAATTCAGGGAAAAACCATAAAATTGAGTTGGTTTTTCCAAAAGAAAAAATTAATTAAACAGATAAAATCCTACAGCCACACTGGTCAGGAAACAGAGAAAGAATATAAAAATTTCAAATGTTCAGAATGCAAGAGATGGCATCACTATAGGTGTAACAAGAAAATATTAAAACAAGGCAGGTGCACCGCACACACCTGTTATCAAAGCTTCTGGGACACTTTGGTGAGAGGAGTATGAGTTGCCGGCCAGCCAGAACTACATAATGATACCCTGTCTCAGATACAGAGCTGGAGAGAGGGGTTAGAGGAGGAAGCGCTAACATAATTAACACTAGGCCAACTAATAAGATACACAGACTCTTGGCCCAACTAACCAAAAGAAAGGAAGAGATGACCCAAGTTACCAGGAGCAGAGATGAACAGGAAACATTGAACTGGTGTGGAATGTTCTTCTGTATATGTGTTGCTTTTATAGATTAATGAATAAAGCTGCTTTAGCCTATGGCATGGAAGAATACAACCAGGCTGGAAGAGATATTCAGAGAGAGTAGGCAGAGTCAGGGAAATGCCATGTAGCTGCAAAGGAAGCAGACACCATGGGGTTGCAGTTGCCCAAGAAGCAAGAGGTAACAAACCACAAGTGTCATGGTAAAATATAAAATATTAGAAATGGGTTAATTTAAAATGTAAGAACTAGCTAGGAATATGCTAAACATTGTTGTAATTAATATGGTTTTTTGTGATTATTTGGGTCTGGGTGGCTGGGAAACAAACAAGAAGTCTCTGCTTACAAAATGGCATCCACTGTCTGGGGCATGAATCCACATAAGACCTAAAATGCTTAAGAAAAAAAAGAGGGCTTCTAGACCCACAAAAACTGGAGCCAAATGCAGCTTCTTGGTAGCTACATTTTTTTTTCAGATAGGCTCTATTTGCAGGCCACAAGCAGAGGCGTGGCTCCTTTAAAAACAGCATCCTGGTTTGTACTAGCAGCAATGAATGGCTCTGGCTCTTCTGGAAGGTCCTTCTACAGAGCATTTAGGGTTTGTGAGCAGAGTGCTATAAGTTGATTAATGGCTACATAGATCAGCTGTGTCCCTGGAGCTGGGGCAGTGAGCATGGCTTGTAGAACTGGTGGTAAATGTACGTCCACCATATTGAAAGGCTAAAAGAGGTGAATCCAGCATCCAGGGCTGCTGCAACCAAGCTGCTTATTATTTTAAAAGCACTTCTTGTCAGAAAATGATTACAGGTATGCAATAAAGACAGATTTGGACAGAAATTAACCTCTGAATAGATCATAGTGTCTGAAAAAAATGTACATAGGCTTGGTAGAGAAAAGAAAAAGAGTATAGATGGTTTTAAAAACTAAAACGAAGTCTGAAGAGACAGTAAAAGTAACATAAAAGAATACAGAAAGTCATAGATTAAAGGAGTAAAGGGAGTGAAAAAGAAATAAGCCATGTAAAGATGGAAAATACACACAGTATGGATTATGCATATTACTGTGTTTTCTTTGAATTTTTTGACTATGAATAGCTAAGTACAGAGAGACATTTCATTGTATGGGCTGCTGAGCTAAACCAACATGTATATTTTAAAGGTATCTTGACTTCATAATTTGAGTCTAAGAATATGTTACTTCAGAAAAGAGGTTCTCTTTTTGTTTCCACAGAGGATGGGAACCTATGGATTTCTTTCAGGCTAATGTGATTTGATGGAACAAGACCCCCTGAAAGGTCTCCATGAACCCTAAAAATACTTCACCCAATAAACAACAAGAAGCATTTTGGAGAAAACTATGGCCAAATTTTCAAAATGATTATTTAAGAATGTTTATTTTCATTTAGATAGGGACATGATTTAGAGATGAATACTTTGCATTGGTATGAATCTTGGTCTACTGATACAAATTTAGGGTCAGTTTTGTCATATGTATATTTCTACTCTTATTTACAATATTATATTTGTGCAACTCATTTTAAAATGTAAAATATAATTAAAAATTACAGATTAATAGTCATTTGTAATTGTCAAACTTGTAGTCATGTCAGTTAGGTTTTCTAGATATATAGAGATATATTTCAGTTAGATAGGTGGTCTTCAACACTTCAAAGACCTATAGAATATGGCATTTAAAATGTTTTAAGAACTTCAACATTTCTCAACAGTTAGACATGTCTGCTTCTGGCAACACCAGTTACTTCAGAGAAGTAGATGGGCATCGAAGAAACTTGTTATGAAATTTGTATTCAATGTGACAAGGCTAGCCATTTGATCAAGAAAGTGCTCTTGCCTGGACTGCTTGATGGTATGCTGTATGAACTGGATATGCAGGACCCACAAAAAAAAATGACTGCTAAACTTTCCAAAAGATAGATGTTTTTTCAGGGTTCCTGCTTCACAGAGAAAACTGCCAGACATTCTGCAGGACACAGAAGAAAGTGACTGAAAACTGTCAATATAGGCAAAACAGTTTTTCAAATTTCCTGATTCATGGAAAAGTCTGCAAAATACTATGGGCCTGTAAGTTGAAGATGGATGCCCCAACATTACAGAAGAACTTTGGGTGAGTGTCAAGACAGCGAAATGCCTCTGTCATTTCTAGAACTTTGGAAGTTGCTTACAATGTACTTCTTGTTTACTGAGATAATAGTATATCCTTCTGGAGTCTTCGATGGAGTTAAGACAAATAGCTATAGTTGTAGTTTTCCTTAGTTTTGATTAAAGATAAATTAGATATGAAACTTTAGACTCACAAAGAAATACTGTAACTCTAATTCTTGCTTGATAACTCTTATGTTATATGTAATTTTACTATGTTAAAACTAAAACCTTTCATGTTAATTAGACAGAAAAGGGGTGATGATACAGGATGTCTTTCTGTCTATGTGTTACTTTCATTGGTTAATGAATAAAGCTGCTTTGGCCTATGGCAGGGAAGAATATAACCAGGCTGGTAGAGATATATAAAAAGAGTCAAGGAGATGCCATGCAGCTCCCAAAAAAAAAAGGCAGACACCATGGAGTTTCCCAAGAAGCAAGAGGTAACAAATCACAAGCCTCATGGTAAAATATAAAATAATAGAAATGCATTAATTTAAGATGTAAGAGCTAGCTAGGAATATGCCTAAGATATTGGCCAAATAGTGTTATAATTAATATGGGTTTTTTTGTGATTATTTGGGTCTGACTGGCTGGGAAATGAACAAGCAGTCTCCACTTACATTAAACAAAATAGATAGTCTTTAAATACAGAAACAGCCAAAAACCATTTAACAATCTGGTAATCTAAAGAGCCCTATGACTATTATAGATGCTTAATATGTAGTTAAAAACTTTAGCAAAAAGATGGGTTTATTGGATAATTCAGCCGAGTATGTAATGTTGAAAGATTATCAACTTTTTACAAACTCACAAAGTAAACTGAAGACATATACCATCATGTAGCCAATTATCTTGGGATAACACTGTTACCCAAACCAAAGTTATGACAATAAAGGAACTGAAGACAATGCCCCAGGAACACAGGTGCAAAAGGACTAACAAAATTAATGTCATTTGTAAGAGTAGATAAGTGGACAAGTGGCATTTATCCCAGTAATGCAGGTTTAATGCTTAAAATGTTAACTCTGACATTATAAAATCAATTAACAAGGTAAAGAAGAACACCATCTAAATTGGTGCACAACAATATTGACAAATATCCTATTTAATGATGAAAGACAAAGTACTTTCTACCAGGAGCAATAAAAGAAAAACAAAGATGCTGTGTTCAGCCTCCATTATAGTTCAAAAGAAAACGTGGGCAGATGCCTGATTTCATGGCTTCTATTTAACACGGTACTCAGTGTTCCAGCCAGTGTAATCAGGCAAAAAAAAAGTAATAAAATATATCCAGATTTAAAATGAAAAATTAAAAAATCCATCATCAATATCATCACTTACATAAAATATTATCAAAAAACTTTCAAAAGCAAAAGTGAGTTTGGCAAAATTGTGAAATGTAAGACCAAGGCGTCACACACACATACATACACAGAGAGAGAGAAAGAGAAAAGAAGGAGATTTACTATTTTAAAGTAACTACAATCACAACAAATTTTAAAACTTTGATATGTATTTTCAATGTTAGATATACATGTAACCAGAGATACTCAAGACCTGAGTGCTGAAAACGACAAAGAATTACTGAGGTTAAAATGACCTAAAGCTAGACAAACATCACTTCCAATGAATCAGACACCTAGTTGTGGATAAGATGTCAATTTCCCACAACTGGCATACAGATTCAGAGAAATTCTGTTCCAAATCCCAGAAGGCTTCTGTGTAAAAACTGAAATCTGAGACTAAATTTATATATAAATGCAAGGAACATAAAATAGCCAAATCATTTCTTGAAAAACGAAGGATTTCTTTTATGCATGATTTCACAACTTATAAAGTTTCGGTAGTCGAGATGGATTTAGTATTGGCATGGAGATAGACAGAAATAGAGCCACACATACTGTGGGTCTGTATAGTCAATTAGCTTTTGACAAATGTTAAGGTAATTCAATAGAAAAAGGTCACAAAAATGATAAAATTTTTTGATTTTACACGGGAGAGAAAATTCAATCATTTCCTATCCCCATATACAAAAAGGACCTTAAAATGGGCCATAGAGCTAATGCAGAGATGAAAAGTGTAGAAATCGTAGCAGAAAACAAGAGACAACGTCTTAGTGATAGCTTAGGTTCTGGGGGAAATGCAACCTTTAGCTACAGAAGGAAAAAGTCAAATATTTGATAAATTTTTTTTAAACAAATCTGTGCACTTCTGACAACAGTCATGACAGCATAGGGGAAAAGATGCCAGTGGGAAAGGGGGTTCACAAAAAAGATCCCACAGAAGACTAGAACACACAACGAGAATTTACGTCATAGTACGCAAACAAATTAATTACTGCATTCTATGAAGGACCCAGACAGGTGAGTCCAGATGAACACATGGAAGGTCTCCTAAGAACTTGAGTCAATACTCACTAACCTCACAGCGGCACTCACTACAGAGCCACCCACCAGTGTGCCTGAGATCAAGACTGAGCCTCATGCACACAGATGCAGAAGCAGAACAGCTGATAGACTCACAAACCATAGATGGCCCCAGAAAGTCATGGGGTGACATCATCAACAACGTCACAGGATGCTGGCATTCCTCACCCTCTCCCAAGTCCTTGCCAAAGAGGAATTAAACAAATATTTACAGGACAAGTGCTCACTCAGGCTCTCTTGGACTAATCCAAATCAGAAACAATCTAAACGGCTTTCAGCTTGTAAGCAGATAAGCAAGTCAAGATAGATGTCTTTATTCCTCCGGATACAATGTTACTGTGTGTCCACAACAGGAGCTAAGGGGAAATGCCACTGACTCGGGTATTCAAACCCTAAAGTAAAATGGAGGAATACTTACTGGCACCTGGAGTCCCGGAGTCGTCATCTTCTTCTTCTTTGACAGACTCCTGTTCTTGGTTAGGAGTTTTGCTTTGATCCATGTTGAGCCTGTCTCTGAGGCTCTTGTGTGGCCTGGCAGGGAAATAGTGTGCGTGTGAATGCTGAAGGCTGTGTACGGAGACAATTCTGTTTTAAGGAGAGGACTGGGGTAATGAAAAGAATGATACTACCCTTAACAATCACAGACATTTTCAGAAGAGTAGCAGTGCTAATGACCACACTTTTAAAAATGTTTCCTCCTCACCCAGCCATAAATGGATGTCTTTATCACCCCTCAACCCTCAAGATTCGGGAAACAAGGAGGAAACAAGAAAGGTAGCTAGAAAGACTGTGATAGACAGAGATGATGGGTAACTCTGAGGAGGTGGTGCTTCCAGACAAAGTAGGGTTACCACACAAATGAACTCGCATGGCCTGGGACAGCGGGTTCAAGACTTGCCAGAGTTCATGCGAGACAAAAATGCCAGTAAGAAGGGGAGGTAGACCCTAAGTTCCACCCCTAATCAAGGACCTACTGCAAGTGATAGATGCTGAGAGATGGGGGAAGAATCCCTTTTCTCCAATGTAGTGACACTGGCTAAATCAATGAAACCCCAGGGAGTAATTGGCCAACACAAACAAGTCCATGATTCTACTGTGTTTCAGGCATGCTTTTGGTTTGGGTTTGTTGTTGTTGCTTCTGTTTGTTTGGAGGGAGAGAGAGAGAGAGAGAGAGAGAGAGAGAGAGAGAAGATGAAGTTGTGGGGGAAGGGAAGATCTGGGAGGAGCTGGGAGAGGAAAGAGAACACAACCAGAATATGTTGCATGAAAAGCTTTAAAAATAAAAAATAAGAGATCTTATGAGTGAGAAAATAAAAATAAATTTAAATCATTTGCTCCTTACCGTTGTTCTTCCGGATCTTCCTCAGTTTCTCCTCCTTGTGGAATCTAAAACTATGACTCCTGATGAGAGGTCTGTCTCTACAGAGAGGACTGATACAAAAAGATCTTCGTGGCTGGGCCCATGGTCCTGCCACCACTGAGCGCTCACTACTCTGGGCCAATCTTGAATTATCCCCTCCCAACCTGCCTCCTCTCTGGAGGGGGCATTCTTCACCTGGAAGGCAGTCACTGCTGCATGTAGATGGCAAGCAAGTTTTCCACTTTTTTTTGAAACTGTACACATCGGTTTCATCGCTTTCGGAAAACGCCCAGTTCACGTATCCACCTTCGGCTTGCATGCTGATGGCTCGGGAAGGAAGCGAGGTCATTGTCAAGGGAGCAGGTAGGCCACTAAGTGTGAGTGGATCTTCTTCAGCCTTGTCATGTTCGTCTGACATCTGTGCGGCTGCCTCATGTTGTTCCTTCTGTTTTTCTACCAATGCCTGGTGCGAGGCAGCAGAGGTCTGCACAGGCAGATGGATGGTGATATCATGTTGGCATACATGTTTCAGTGCCAGGTCATCTATGTTGGCTTCTTCAGATGATCTGAAAAGAGGTGGGGGCCTTTCAAAAGAGAAAGGAACTTGTTTTCCAGAAGACGGGACCAGGAGAAACTGACCATACTTAGAGTGTGCTTGTCTGACCTGGGACACCCCGGAAGCAACTGGGTCCATTGCTTGTTCCTCTTGGTCTTCTCTTACACATGAGGCCTCTCCCTTACTGTGTGTAATCTCTAGCAAGGCACCCGTCTGCACTCTTGGGGGAAGCTGGCTTCTGGCAAGATTCTGCAGCAAAGAAGGGGGCATGCTGTAGCACTGAAATTTCTTCTTTCCACAGCTTCCCATGCTGCTGAGAACATTTGTGCAAATGACATTGGTCCAGCTGTGGGGACGTTTTCTACAAGTGGAGTCCTTTCTGTTGGCCAGAAGAACCTCATCTTCCTGCAACGTGTCAACAGCAGAAAGGACCTTCAGGGTGTCAACGGTCAGGGCAGAGAGGTCCTGGAGGTGGCCCACCTGACTGTCCAAGGATAGTAGGGAGTCCTTTATAAAAGATACTTTTTCATTCATCTCTTTCAGTTGGAAGAACATCTCGGAAACCCTAATGGTGAGGACAAGAAGAAAGCCAATAACCACATTAATCTGTTGAAGTTGGTTTTGCTCTCTGCTTGATTTGTTTCCATCCATAAGTGACAACTAAATCGTACCTGCTTCCCAAATTTAGCCTGCCTCCTCTGTCCTTCTTTCTCTCTAACACAGTATGTATTCTAATCCCGGGTGGTCTTACTTTCCTCTCTTCCCACTTCAACTCCAGGAAGGAATACTGTAAATCTAAATTCCCAGCCCTGATATCTTGCAACTATCTCAGGACTGACTTTCCAGCCGCGTGCAGGTTACCACTGCAGTTATCTGACGGGCTAGCCCATTATTATTCTCTAACATAGTCATCCCATTACATGGCAAACACTTAATCTATATCTATCCAGCAGATTTCCACTTAGCTAAGAGACATCATTTAGGAATCAGCTGAGGACTACAAACTGCTCCAACTATGGCAGCTCCTGCTAGACACACTGTAGAGCCCTGGGATTGCTAAAAGTTGACGTGGGCCAGTCTAGCCAATGTGATTGTTCCCTGTCTCTTAAGTTGGGTCATTTAACCATAAGCTTCTGATGAATACCCCATTGTTCACATCTCCTCCTGGCCTTTGACTAGCATTTCAACCTTTTTGAACCCTGATAGCACTGTTCTAATTTCAGCAGAAAGTAGTTACAAAACAGAGTATGTCACCCATTATCCCCAACAAAACCAACCAAAGGCTGGAATATTAGGTTCAAAGGAAACTCCCAGGCAAAAGGGGACAAAATGGCTACATATTGTGCCTATTGGCACATCAGGACTCATGCTGGCCTCCAGACTCATTATAAAAAATGAAACTTTTGGAACATCAAGATAGAAAGTAAGGCTGCGGGGCTGGAGAGATGGCTCAGCAGTTAAGAGCATTGCCTGCTCTTCCAAAG
>LOEQ01004279.1:98846-114671 GCA_001685075.1 Bramus lutescens
TTGGATGGATACCTTGCTTAGCCTAGATATAGTAGGGAGGGCCTTGGACCTTCCACAAGGCAATGTTCCTTACCTTCTCTGAGGATTGGATGGAGGTGGAATGGAAGGATATGTGGAGGAAATGGGAGGAGGGGAAGGAGTGGGAACTTGAATTGGTATGTATAATGAAAAAAGATTGTTTTCTTTTTAAAATAAATACATATATAGTATTATTTTGTGGTGACTACAATATTTTAATAATTTAAAGTTATTAAATAGAAATTACAATATAAACAAACATGTTAACTTTTATATCATAAACTTTAGAATATAGAAGATCCACTTCCCATCGTGTATAAACTGTCATCTGCGAGGAAGACCTAGGGAACAGCTCAAGCATTCTCCACTAGGCCACCACCCTTTGCACATTAACAGTCTTTTGAACGGAATTTTTGTGTTTAATTTTTACAGCCTTTCAAGATAAACGGTTTAAAATATTGACTACATTTTGTGAAATCCAACTTGCTGGATGCTCTGTCTTTCTTTCAACTAGCGTTATATCTCAGTATCCTGGAGTTCCCTGGCCAAAAGTTAAATTCACCTGCCAGCCTGTCTTACTGGTTTAGTAGGTGAAGTCAAAGGTTTGCCAACCTCGCTTTCTTTCCCATGCCAAAATGACCTTCTGAGCTGCTTTAAGCTGTGGTCTGTGAAGATTCTCTAGGCTTTAGTTCTAACACAGTCATCATTTCTGTCCCAAATATGTTGCTCCTCCTGGTGTAAAAACTCCATAGCCAGGCGCACAGTGACAGCATCATGTTAGTTCTGCTTCCGGGAAGACCTGGAGAAGCAGCATTCCACCGCGCAGAACTGCAGACAGCCTACTCCCAAGGACAGGTTGGAGCCTGACGTATTACATGATTTAAATCAGTATTCCATAGCTCCCCATGGCGCTCCTGCGATCTCATTACTTGGGAGTGTGGATTACAAAACTGGTTGCAAATGTGCTTCAGAAGCTCACAGGTCAGCATGGATAACTGGACTGTTGGTGCCTGAGAATAACGGTTGGTGTAGCTTGAGACTTCATACAGCAAGCAGCCTCAGCCTAGTAATCAATGTGTGCATGTCTGGAGGAAAACATTGAGACTGAGACTTGCCTTGCATGAACCAATCTCTGTCTCTCTGTCTCTGTCTCTCTCTCTCCACACACACACACACACACACACACACACACACACACACACACACACACACACACACACACACACACACACACACACCCCTCTCATATTATAAAGTATTTAAAAGACAAAACTCCACTAAGTTCCCAGGGTCCGCATTTCTGGAAGTTAATGTGTGTACTGTGTGGGGCAAACGCTACCTCAGGCTCCCAGCTGCAGCCTTCCTATGACCAGGAATTTACAAGCAGCTGCTTCCAGAGAGCTGAGTAAGTGAAGCACACCCATCCCATCTCTGTTTCGTCACTTTCACCTGTGAAGTCAAAATGGCTCAAAGGAGAACTTTGGGAAATTATGAGTTTTTCTCTGGTATTTTATTTGTCTGATCTCATTGGCAGAAATTAAAACACAAGTCTTTCCTATCTTATGAAATAATTATTTTCTTGCAATTGCTATAGTTTGTCTACTAAAAATGTTTATATTTTTATCAAAGCTATTCTATTTAAGATATACTATATATTAGATAATTGTGAGAAGAGCACAATTAAAATGCCAAATACAGTCTTGTGTAGCTCTTAACACTGAGCTACATCCTCTTCTATTGATTACATAAATACATGCACTTTGAGATTAACCAAATGGAAAGCTTTATGCTTAGGGTCCACAGTAAACATGAGTTTTGGGCATTGAATTTAGGTGCCCTTGATTTTAGATACCTGGAGAGGCTAATTTGGATATGGCGAATGGCGCACTTGCTAGAGGAGAGCCTTATTAAACAACCACGGAGTCCCTGAAACAACACACTGGATGAGGAATGCAGTAAATTTTCTAATTCTATTTAGTTTCTTTTCTATTGATATTTATTAATTTTGTGGCACTGGGGACCAAACCCAGGGCCTGTGGATGCTGTTCAAGCATTCTATAAGTGAGCTATGCACCCAACCCCTGTGGAATGCTCAGACACTGTCATGTGACACAGAGAAGTGTCGCTTTTGTTTGCTTGGGACTCTGATCATCTTCACACAAGAATGGCTCTGTGGTGGCAGGGCAGTACATTGATCAAGTTTTGAAAAGTCACTGTGGGAAAGTAGTTTAGAGATTCCTGAGGGATGGGATGATCAGTGCACCTGTAGGAAGGTGTTGTTTGCCAGATGACCCATGCGGAACTCAGGAGCACTGACCTTCTCGCTACACTGATGATATGACGTACAGAAAAAGAATATACCTTCAGCCAGGAATTTTTCCTCATTTTCAGACGTCCCATCCACATGTCTGTCAGCAGCATTTGGGTACAAGAATGTGACACAAAGGGACGTAGTCCTCCAGACACTGCCAGCTTCAAGCAGGTGAAATTACTCCAGTTCTTGAGTTCATAGGTCAACAGTTTCATGGCCATTGGCTCGTTCTGCTTGAAGGCTTTCTCTAACACATCTAGGGCAAGCTGGCCAAACTGCCTGAAGACACAGTGGTGAACAGAGAACACAAAAGGCTGGTCAGAGCCCCAGAAATATCTTCAAAGATGGACCATGGCACACAGAACACACCAGTTAATTGGGCTGTGTGATCAAAACAAAATTAGGCTATGTTAAAAACAAGAGCAAACCAGCCAATTCATCTCAGCTGTCAGAAGCTACCGCAGCTGCCTCTGGTACGGAAGGTAGACAGTATGTCCTATTTTCCTGGTAGCCCAAAGTAGAATTTAACGTTTTTTTCGGAAGCCATTCCATGCTGTGTTTATCCTATATTCATCCTGGAGTGTTTGAATCTACATGATAAAACTTAAGACAGAAATTGACAGAAAACACTGTGTCCAAGAAACATTGTGGCACCGTATTTCTATTTCTATTACTATTATTTTTATAAAATCCTAAGTACTTAAGAATCCAGACCTAGAAACCCTCAGAAAATTCCAGGAGGCTTTGTTTTCCAGAAATTCTCTAGGTCTGTCAATCAAGCTATAGATTAACTTTCGTCATTCTCTGAGCTTCCCTCCACCCAAGGACTATAACGCTTCAGTAATCTGATTTATGGAAGCATCTCTTCTCCTCTTTCTCATTCCCACCAGTTGCCTTCTGATTCTTTACTACAATGTGTGTATTCGCTTTCCCAGCCTGAAGAATTCCTAAGGTAAGCAGCCATGTTAACAGCATCGAAGACTTTGGAGCTCCAAAGAGCTTTCTACATCCTTTGTTTCAAGAATCATTAACTCTCCTTAAGGAACTAAAGGCTAAACTCGAGTCAGCTGACCTACACAATGCAAAAAGAGTTGCCCCTGGGACTCAGTGCACCTCACTGGAAGGTCGCCTCTCTCCTTCATTCCACAGAGTTCCTGCAAATCTTCAGGAACCCTTTACGACGAGTGCAAGAAGTGTAGAGCGTGGTAGTCAACACTGGCTGCTGAATAAGCAGGATCAAGGAATACCTAGAAATCAGTATTACATTGTGTCCGCAATCATGTTTCCAGGGCTTAGCATGGGAGTCTGAGCGGGCTACATGGAGAAGATCCCTTTTCTAGTTGGATGGCCACCACCCAGTCCTCCAGGAACCCACAAAGGATAAGTACAGAAAGTGCATTGACCTCTGCCCCTGAGAGGTGAGACACCTGTCGAGTGCCCTAGACATCAGCAGTCCAGGTTCTGCAGTTTGAAGATTCCACAGTTATAATAGCAACAGCCTCCCCCAGTTCAAAGGCCTTAAACTAAGGATCCTGCCATAGATTCCCTGGTTCTGGGGCCTCTGGACACAGACTTGGCCATGTTTCTAGCATCCATGGTCTTCAGGGTCAACACAGTCTTCTCAGCTACCAGAACTATTTATCACTTAAGTCAATTCTCTTACTAGTCCCTCCCATTTAACTATCTATACACCATACTGGTTCTGTTCCTTGGGGGATGCTTGACTGAAATATGCAAGTCTAAGGAAATCCCTTTATCCTATGGCAAAGCGAGGGAGAAAGCAGTGTCTACACTTTCTATAAAGCATTGCTGCTTGGTGTGAAGTGAAGAGAGAAGACCTACTCTGAGTAATTTTCCAGCTCCTCTGAGGTATCATCCACCATGTTGCTCTCCTTAGCTTCCCGGGCCATGGCTCTATAGAGAATACTAGCAATGACTGCCTTGACTGTGGTCTCCTCCCCATGCTGCCAGAAGAACATGGCCATCTTCTGCCTCTTCATGAGCACAGCCCACACAAGCAGCTCATTGTATGGGTAGACAAAGCCAGCTGGCTCAGGGTCCTCCGACAGGCTGTGTATGTCCTTTGACTTCTTCTTTGATTTATGAGAGTCTCCAGGCTTTTCCTATAGCAAAGGAGAACAAAGTCCTGAATATTCCGGTGCATAATACTTTGCTAACTATAACACAGCAAGTATCCTAGGGATACTTTTTAAAATTGTTTTTATTGAGCTATACATTTTTCTCCATTCCCCTCCCTTCCTCCCAGGGAAACTTTTTAAGATAATTACTACCTATGCTAGATCCTGGCACTGAAGGAAAAAAAAAGCCAAACAAACAAAAAGCCCAGAAATCCACCATAGTGGAATTGTTAGTACAGATTCTCCAGTAAAACTGACAGTGTGCCCACTGTATAAGCTGTACAAAAGCAATCAGCTGGGGCTGTAGCTCTGTGGTAGAGTAGCCAACTGATATATACAAAACCCTGAGCTCAATTCTCAGAACTATTAAAAATAAAGCATGCTTTATTGAACTATAACACAGGACTTTGAAGGCCATGAGGATTAAGCTTAAAAACAGTCCTGACTCCGTGGTGAGTCCTTGTCTCAAGAGCATGTGGAATATCGCTAAGATAAACCATCAAGCACAATTTGCACTTTATTTGGGTAAGTAAGACTTTTAAATATTCTCTACTTTTACCTTAACGACTTGATTTGTCATTGTTCCCTTGAAGAGCGTCACTAGTGTTGCCGGCATACTTTCAAAAGGGTCACTTTGCTTTATTTTATTCTGGTAACAATGAGCATTATCCCCCTGGAAAACTGACCCTGTGCTCAACTAGCATGCCACTCAAACTCCCTGTGTACCTTTGTACGGCTTCCTGTCTCTGATTCAGTGTCCAGTATAATAGTTAGCACCTTAAGAAAAGTGGAACCCTTCCTCCAGCACCATTTTATCTACCTCCTACCTGCTCACCTCCCCAGTCCAACCAAGTACTCATCATAATGCTTGGAGACTAATAAAGGTTTTAAAAAAAGCACTTGTAATTTGAGGCATCATAGCAAACACTGTTATGTATAATTAGTATCTGATTTCCATGGAAATACTTAGGCAAAAGTTTTCTGTCCCACAGAAGGGCAGGCTAAAGACACAAATTCATGACCTTTGTTATATTGCAAAATTAGAAACCAACTAACTTCAAGAAAGACTTAGTTAGGAAAAAAAATATACAAAAGGACCATCTCCCCAAAACTGAGAGTTGTATAGGAGATGGTCCTCATATCCAACCAGGCTTGAGCAAGGAAGTTAAGTGCATAGTGTGAGGCTAATAACTATGAATGTTTAATACCATGGCATACACAGCCTGCCTGAGTCACCAACTGTACAAGGCAGAAGTGGGAAGAAGGAAGAGAGCCTGAGGGGCAAGCCCAGACAATCACTGGGCTGTCAGCACTCTGTGTTGTTGAAGGACAGCTGTGACCGCTGTGATGCTTGTGAATTACACCGTCTGTTTATGGATAGGGCAATGATTCTTCATTAGCCCCTCCCTTTCTCCAGTGTCAAAGGAAGGGGCCATCTCAGTCTGCAAAACCAACTTTATGTTCAACTCTACAAACAAAGCAGTGTACCTTGGATTTGTAGGGCTGAGCAGTCCTAAAGAACTGGGAATGTGGTGTGTTTTCCGAAGAGTCACTTCTGCTTCCCAAGGAATGTCTCTGGTGAAGAGGATGCTGGGAAAGGCTCTGAGAAAAGCTGCTCACACTCTGCTATATGTTGTTATTTTGTTTTTTTAAAGAAAACAAAGGGGAGAGATCAAAAAAGATTATGGTAGTGAAAATATAATCTTTCCAGACAATGATGAGCTAAATATGCGTCCTCTCAAGCACCCAACACTTCTGTCTCTGATCCAGGATTAGTAACTAATGTGTCTGGAGATTCCTCACTCAATAGCCTCCCCATGTCTGTCTGTTGAGCACTTCTATTTCCTGACCTGTTAGAGAGCACACTCCTTTGTCTCCTATTACACCCCTGAGTTCCTTTCCTACGTGGAAATTCCTTTAAAATCAATTAGCCACAGAACAAGCTCAAAGCAGGCAATAAAACTTCACAGTTTTGGTAAGAGAAAGTTTCCATTCACAAAGAGCTCTAAGGCGAAGGTGAAGTTAGAAAGTTCCAGAAGTTTTCCCGGTGGCATGTGATATCTCCACTGCATGGGAACAAATGAAGTGTCAGCTAGGAGGGGCAGGAGTCTACAGAGACTGCTGTGAGAGCCTAGGCTACAGACCCCAGGTTTTGGAAAGCTCTACTCTCCTTCAGTTTGAGTGCTATGGGTACAAAGTCAACACAGGAAGAATGACGTCAAGACTTTGCAGTGTCCATGCCCACATTAGTCTCATCATTATTGTAACAGAATTAATAATATCAACATGGTGACAATCACAGGGAATAACAATTAAGTCACTCAAAATTTGCTCTGTAATAAGGACATAAAGGGTTTTGGGTATTCTCAAAAGTTTGCAAACAGGACATTAATATGCCCATTTCAGAGATGGGAGAGTGGGAACAGACAAACCACTGTTTGTTTTTGTTTGTTTGTTTTTCAAGATAGGGGTTCTCTGTGTAACAGCCCTAGGTGTCCTGGAACTAGCTCTTGTAGACCAGGCTGGCCTTGAACTAACAGAGATCTGCCTGTCTCTGCCTCCACAGGGCTGGGATTAAAGGCTTGCACCACCATCACTGGGCTTGACAGATAAATGTTCTATACACCAAGTAAAGAGACAAGTAGGATTTGATGTCAAACCACTCTGACTCCACACCACATCGGTGTTAGCACTGTGGTCTGACTGCAGTCTGCTCTGAAACACCATCACCTGCATACACTCAGGACAAAGCCATTGGTGAAATGGATGTGTCATATGAATGGCCTGTTTCCGGAACGAGCAGGAATGGAGGAACAAACCAGCTTCACCAAGGCCACACAGCAGTCCTGTCCTCACTGCCACTCGGTAGTGTTGCTCCTTTCAAAGGAAGGAGCTGATCTTGAGTGTCTTTTGGCCTCAGAAACCTCATTAGAGGTTCTTTCCTAGGTAAGATGTGGTTTCCCATATTTTGCATGGTTTTGTGGGGGTTGTTTAGTTCATTTTCTAAACTTAAGATGGGCTAGCACTTCTCCCAGTTCTTTTTAAAGGTCCCAAGCAGCTGGATAGCCTGTGTTCTTTATGGAACCTCCTCCCAAGCCACATTCCAGTCTCATACCTGTCCACCCACGACAAAGGTCTCGGTGTCGCTGCAGAACCCCACCCTGAGTTTTGAGCACCGCCCTTCTCTGTTTTCATTTTTCTCTCTACATCAGTGCTCCTTGTCTGATGTTTGTATCTCTAAAAATAACTAGGCTCCTCTGACTACTGATCTGTGATGGCAACTCTCCCTTTATAATCTTGGTCTTCCAAAACTATGACAGAAAATACACTCTCATCTGTAAAATCTTTCCCTTTTGTAAGATCACACTCTTTTTATCCTCCAATATAATCCTTACACGCTTAGCCCAATATGCAGTCTCCGGACTATAGAGGCCATTGTTAGTCTATAGAAATAAATCTATTAAGAGTTTGACCTTTGATCTCTTTGTTTTCAAAAGGAAGAAAAGAAATAGCAGCTGCTCTCTACCCAGATTCATCACACACGGCTTCCATGTCAATACAGCACAGCATCCAGCTTCGTCTTGTGGGTAATTCACCCATCAATCTGTTTCCTCTAAAAGGTTTCTTTGTGTTCATCTCATGCCAGCTCACAAACCCTTTTGCAGAGCACTCTACAGACAGCAGGTGACATGCGCCCTCAGATAGGAGGGCATATCACAGAAGCCTCTGAAACTCATTCAGCCATTCTCCTAAAACCACACTTTGCAATTCCCCTTCCACACACTGGGGTACTTTTCAATGATTTTACCTTGTTTTTTCTGTAGAGGTTGTTGTAGAGAACTCGAAAGCTTTTCCTGGTGTAGCTGCTTCGGTAGGCCCCACCAATGAGGTACTCTATTACCAGCCCAATGTCGATGAGCGTTATTCTGTAGCTCGAGAGAAGGGTGTGCTACAACCAAGAACAAGGATTCACAGGTTTTTTTTTCTCCTCTATCCCTTTTTTCAGGCTCTCAGAAGGCAACACATTTAACTTATCCATCACTTTCTCTTCAGCATACTGTGAATTGTTTCAGGAAATAATTCAGGCCAGTCCTTTTGCTACAGCTCAAGTCTATGTAACTTAAATTTATATCAGCATAGACAACTTTGCTTACTGCAAGTTTGCCAAATAAATATCCCTCTTTCATCTGACTCTCCAACTAAGTCAACAGAAGCAGAAAGTCCACACTCTATCCAACGAGATACAAAGCTCAAAAAATGAGAGCGCACTTAAAATGTGCAGTGGGTAGCTTTTTACCACAGTGGCAAATGAAAGACCTTTAAATTTTCAAGTTGCATGTTACCTAGCATTCAATGAGAACACTGAGAAAAACATGAGCAAGGGTGTTGGACCATCCTAATACCCTGCAACAGGGCTCAGACACACAGAGGTATTGTCTGCATTCCTAAGCTGACACTGGTGCTCAACACAAGGATAACAGAAAATATCAGAAATCACACATTAGACATTCCCAAAAGCCCGTGTGGCTACTGTTCTCATCGGCTGTGTGATAGATATAATCTATTGGGGTCCTGGCCCATTGCTTATGTTTCTTCATTGATTTTGGTTGTTTCTTTTGAGACAGGGTCTAATATGTAGCCCAGGCTGCCCTTAAAGCCTGGATCCTCATGCCTCAGCCTCCTGAGTGCTAGAATTATAAGCATGAACCCCAAGTACTGGCCTGTGTATTTTGTTTTTGTTTATTTGTGTGGGGTTGACAACTGTACTCAAGGTTTTACGTAAAGCACTGTGCCACTGAACCACTTCTTCAGAAACATGTTTCTCATTACTAATGTCACTTAGTTGATAGAACAAACTAAAAACAGAAACAATGGGAAACCCTAAAAGAGTAAAATTTCTGATTAAACATTAAGTTAATTTACAACACAATCCAAACCCACATTTTATAAATTTTCATTCAACTATCTCAAATCTAAGTTTTTAGGCAAAGAGTATTTTCAACTTTCATACTTAAGTTACCTGTTTGACATCTTGGACAAGATGACGCAAAAACATATTCGTTGGTCCTTGTTTCTGTGATTAAAAAAGAATTAAAAAGAATTTCATTAGACTTTCATATATTGGAGGAGCTTTGTTTCAGAACTGCATAGGTATTTCAAATAATATGGGCAACCCAGAATATTGAAAACCTTTCTCAACATCTTTGGTAATGAAACTTAAGCTACTTCATCCTAAAGAGGGAGTTTCACAAGAGAAGTTGTGATTATTTCAAGTAATTTCCAAAGCATGTTTATATAGAGAGATAGTAAGGGCATTAGTTTTATGTGGTTAATAAGTACAGACCTTGAGCATTTATGACCTTCCTTTACTGTATACAAACTATCAGATAATCACATCTCTCTGGACACAAGTGCATTCTGTCAATTGTACTTTATCAAATCCTTACTATGTTCAGTTTCCTGAGGGATTCAAGGGAGCCTTCACAATAAGAGAAAATGAAGAGCATTATGTGTCCTAAAAGTGGCCAACAGTGTGAAGATGTGCGTACTGAAAAGAAGCTGAAAGTAGTGCAAATTCTAGAAAGAGATCACTGCTAAGTACCTGGAGCAATGAGGAAGGGAGGGCAGTACTGACAGGAGCAGGAGAAACAATACAGGAAGGTGCCTGGCACAATCAACGGACATTTTTCCAAGGGATAAGCAGGTTTAAAGGGTCGAACTTGGTCATCAGCCTTGGACACAAGTGCCTTTACCCAGTAAGCCACCTCACTGGCCCATGAGCAGCATATTAATAGTAACTTTAGGTCAAGATACTCCAAATAATTGAACAAAAAGCAATTTGTTCTTATTCACACTGTAGTCTCTGTCTCGAGATAAAATGATTTCATGGTAAGGGTGTGACTTAAGATGGGAAGTAAGTCTGCATTCTGAAAACTATGTTGGGACATGAGCATTCAAGGAGACAGACAAGCCCTAAGATAACTAGAACACGAATCTTGAGCAAGATGGCATAAAGTGTTCCATACTCACTGTATTATAAAGATCTTCCAGTCGGGGGATGGTGAGGAAACGGTGGAGGTTCACTCCGTTCTCTATCAAGAGTTTCACAAAATCCACCCGATCCATCACTAAGGCATCTAACATTGCTTGTTCTAGAACACCGGGCTTCAGGAGGTACAAATAAGGAAGAGGTATGAAGACAATTGACGTAAGAGAAATAAGAATCACAGATAACACTACATAGATTCCATCATTATAAAATACAATCTTCCTAAGAAAGCAGGGAGCAACTGAAGATGTAGGCAAGAATGATTCATGTTCTTGTGTGAGAAAACGAAACCCTGTACCAACCTCAGAGTTCCCCCAAACCGATGGTGAGTCTTAAATGTAATTCTAATGAAATTCCAAGAGTTTCTGATTTATTTTTAATTTTAAGGTGGAGGGAAATATTTACTTATTCATTTGGCTGATAAATTTTTTTTAATTTTCATTTTAGTTTTGTTTTTGCTACCGTAATTCTTCCACTTAAACCTTAAGAATTATGGTAGCAAAAACAAAACCGCATTATGGGTAAAAGTAGCATATTTAACATATTCATCTAATTTTCCCTACCAAAAATTTATCAAAACTACATTAGAGGAACTTATTTAACCAAATCAATTCATAAGTATGAAGGGGTGAGGGGGATGCGAACAGCAGTGTGGAATGTGAAAAGCAGTTGGTCACGTGGTAGTTGGCTCAACAGTCCACTCAAAACCAAACAACTGAACTGAGAAGTACCAAGGATCCCTCAGATCGATGCCATGTAACCGTGACACCACAGTGAAGTCATTGTATATGTGCTGAGTTTAATATTAGGACTTGGAAGTCATTGTCGCCACTTGACCCTTCACGACAAGTAGTTAGTAACGCTTGCACCTCCCAGCTTGGATAGATACTTCTTTTCTGGCATTATCACCAACACAAGAGAAGATACAAACATGCTGACACTGAGGAGAGTCCCCCCCAGCAAATGGCATCAGATGACCCTTTGCTAAAGTTCAAACTCACAGTGCACAAAATATCTCCCTCTCTGTCTTCCACCCTTGAGTAAAAAAATTCAACACAAATGTTTCTAAAAGCTAGGTGGAACCAAATAATTCAGGAGGAAAGCCTCCAAAGGACTGTTATTAATAATTTTAATATTGATAATAATTAATAAATTATCAATAAAATAATGGTTTATTAATATTATAAATAATTGTTTTATAATTATTTGTAATATCTATTCCAGTTGACACTGAACACAGGGGAAAGGCAGTCCACTCAGCAAACAAATGTGCTCATGGGAATTGATAGACTAACCCTATGCTACGAGTGAAGTATGGCTTCACTGAGGCTGAGAAGTTGAGAAAACTTACCAAACACAAACATAAGAAAAGTAAGAGAAAAAAATTATCAGCAGCTGAGTAAATACTCAGGAAACAGGAATCAAAAAAATGAGCAGAGAAAACAAAGAGGGATAGAATGGAACTGTGGATAAAGTTTGAAAGTGCGTGCATAACAAATCTGTAGACTTGTGCTGTTTGAATGAGCATCATATGTCTGAATGCTCTAGCTGATAGAACTGTTTGGGAAGGGTTAGGAGGTGTGGCCTTGTCAGAGGAGGTGTGTCACTGCGGCCAGGCTTTGATGTTTCAAAAGACTTGCACCATTCCCAGTGGGCCTCTCTGCCTTGTGCTTGTGGTTCTGACAAAAGAGCTTTCAGCTGTTCCTGCCGCCAGGCCTTCACTCCACCATCATGAACTCTGACCCTCTGAAACCATAAGCCCAATTAAATGTTTTCTTTTAGAAGTTGCCTTGGTCATGCTGTTTTATCACAGCAATAGGAAAGTAATTAAAACAAGACCTAATACACACTATTGTGGAAGCTCAGAACCTTGGAGAAAGAAAATATCTTAAAAGTTCTAGGAAAGAGAAAAAAAATTGGTCACAAAGGACCTAAAGATGAAATTACGTTCATTTTTCAACATCAGTGCTAGGCATTCAAAATCCTGCAGGAAAAAAAAATATAGTTCTAGGGAAAGCAAGATAGCTCATTGGGCAAAAGCATTTGCCCTGAAAGCCCAGCAACGTGAGATGGATCCTTAGAAGCTACATTAGTTTATAAGGACAGAAATGATCCCTCAAAGTTGTCCTCTAGTCTTCAGTTGCAAGCCATGGCATGTGTGTCCCCTACACCCCAACAAAATAATAATAATAATAATAATAATAATAATAATAATAACAAAAACTTAAAAATATTTATAGTCCTGAATGAAAATACAGGCATATATTAGGCCTTCTGAAGATTTAGCTCACATGATCTTTCTTAGAAAGTTACTAGTCCATGCCATCATTACAGATGAGAAAAGCTAGAAAAGGAGTCTTGAGGCACAGGAAACAGAGCAGAGGAGCAAGAAGTTTGCTTGCTGTTGAGGGAGAACCCATAATGACATCCAAGCTCCAAAACCTCCAGCTCCACAGAGTAAGCCTCGCAAGACAGAAAGGTCAAGACATTTCTAACTTTTAATGAATTGGAAGATATCCTTGTGATGCAATTTATAAATCTAGAAAGTTACAAGTATCAGAATAGTCAAAAATATCAAATGTAGAAGGCTCATTGCAGCAGAAAATTATCATTTTCATAGCCTTGTAACCTCACTTGATGTTTTTGAACCCATGTGCAAGTGTTAGCTTGAATGAAATGCAACTGAAGTATAATCACAACTTAAATTCTTAGTACAATATTAATGGTCATTATTACCATTGTACTACTCAATGCATTTTTCTGCTTTTCACTGATTTCTATTATTGATAGCAGAGAACAGGAACGTGAGACATGGTAACAGTAGAAATGAAGCCAAACCAAAGGAGAGCAGCTGCTCACTTCAGCAAAAGGCTGCCAGATTTGATTCTTTTATCAGAATGGTCCAAGATTTGGTGATTGTCCATTAGTCAGGGGCAGAGTTTCAAACACTATTCTTCTTATGCACAAGCATCCTGGTCTTCTACTTGGTGGATTAAAAAGGGGCTGCTGAGTAAAGGGTCATGTCCTCATCTTGCACAAACTTCTTGGCCTCGTTACAGGGATGAAGGATTTTCAGTGCTTGAGTTGAAGGGAATGCATGCAGAAGAAACTCAGACCCACTCCAGCTGGCCGTGGTCAAGTTAAGCCTTCACAGTCATTAAACAAAACATTTTTCAAATGATCAGCGTGTCTGTATGCAGAGCAAAACCTGAATCAAGACTGAGCAGCAAAGGGACAGGGGATGTGAAGGCACAGGTACCAAGTCCTGCCTCCCACTTCAGTCATCTACTGGGGAAGTGTATGTCCCCAAGCAGAGCCAGGATTTCTAGCTAACATGTCTGCAGAGTACCCCGGACAACTGTGATCATAGCCCACACAGCAGAGGTGTGACTGGAGTAGAGGGGATTCACTCTGATGGGATGCTGGTGATCCTCAAGTCTTTCTGAAGACAACTTGTGGAATAAGGGTTTTTCTCGGCAGTAACTGTTCCCTTCATCCTGGCTTTTGTAGTTTTTATCTTGGTTTAGTCGCAAGGAGCTCCTATAGCCATCTTAGCCTTGTGATCTAATCTGGCTCTTCACAACTCAGCTGATGACAGAGTGTAAGGAAGGACTACACAGAGGCAGAAGGAGACACACATTGTGTTTTCACTGGGTTAAGAGGCTAAGGACTCAGAATGTATTTGTTTTGAGTCTTCTTGTGGTAGTCTCTCATGTTTCACTATAAATACTACATTTTAATGTAAAAGTAAGACACTAAGATAATATTTAAGTTATAAATAATAAAAAATGAAATCTAACTCATTAAAAATAAATTTAAGCTCTTTCCATTCTTTTAATCTTTTGACTTCCTGTTTCATATTCCATGAAGCCAGAGAAATTTTGTTTTTGAGGAGGCAAACCAAGAAAGAAACATGCCTTTGCTTCCCTGGGTGCCTAGCTATCAGAGTGATACCTATCTCTCCTCCATTTTTTTCTTTGTCCCTCTTGAACAAACCAATATGCAAAATGCCTTTTTCCAAAAAAAAATCTCATTTTCATTATACCTTCCAGTGTTGTCCATAAATTAAGATATGCTTCTTGGCGATGTCCACTCTGTCCCAAGCCATTGCCAGATTTAATTGTTCTGACACCGATAAGCTTGTGCCTGGGGGTAAGAAAGGAATAACCATATATTCTCTTCAAAAATATTTAGGTAAAAAGCAAAGAATCCTCTAGAACGCGAGAAGAGGAAGGGAGGAGGAACTGCTAATTTGGTGGGCCACTCACCCTTCAGCAAAGCCGTGAGGATTGCCAAATCAAGGTCTTGGTGCTCCTCAGAATCAGCATCAAATATGGTAATCTGTGATGGGGAAATCAAAAGTCACACGGTTTAGAAACTACCACAGACATATCTTCAAATGGTACCAATGAGACGAACACTTCAGCTACTGAAGAAAATAGTCCTGGTTTTGTAATTTAAAAACAGCATGGTTATTATGTGACTTACAGAAGAAAAACTGTTTCAAATAGGGTGACAAAGAATTAGAGGCACTCGGAAAAAATAAACACTAAAAATCTCACATGTTGTGGAGCTCACTATGCATCCTCCTTGGGGAAAACACCTCATTGTCGACTCTGTGTAAATCGACTCACCCTCCTTTGGAAGGGAAAACCGTGAGAGCCCTCTGTGCACATAAACATTGAAACTAAGACCTTTGCTTCACAATGAGAAGTCACTCCTCAAATGTTCATCCTGACCTCAGTGAGATGGTGACCATGGAGCCCATGGATGGTCCAATGAGCTGCAGTCTTCATTGTGTAGGTGCCCAGGGCATCCTAGTGTGAGACTGACTTTTAAAAAATAGCATAGAATGTGTCCGATCCATGTGACAAGTTTTAAAGAAATATGATGATTTTTCCTCCATCCCCACATTCATTGGTACTCTTGTGCCCCTGGCACCCTCTCAACAGATTCTTTTCCTCTTTGATTTCACATGTGTCCTTTGTTCCACCACACACAACACCCCTATCCTTCATCGTCTAGTATTAGCCTTTTTTGGTCTCCTTTCTAGATTTTTAGACTGTACCTACATATATATATGCTGTGGTCATCTAACACAGCAGACTTAGGTCCACTGAACTCCTGGAGCCACTCTTTCAACCCTTGCAAGTGTTTATGTTTGGTAGCTTTTGTGTAATATGTTTTTGTAAGTGCTTAGTCCCAGACAGAATCTGAAATGGAAGGGATCCAAGTTTACACAACTGAAGGGTCAAGTTTTGCAGAGTTATATCCATCAAAGTTCAAAATAGGTATTCCATGCACTTTTT
>LOEQ01004280.1:56449-69750 GCA_001685075.1 Bramus lutescens
GATTCTAGCCATAAACAAAGGACATTGAGCCTATAATTTGTGATCCTAGAGAAAGTAAATAAGAAGGTGAACCCAAAGAAAAACATATATTTTCCCCCTCCACTCTTGGGAATATACCTAAGAGATGCCCAATCCTCCTGGATATTGGAAGTAGACATAGTGTCTCTTTACAACAATAGAAAACCTAAAACATACTCTATAAATGGAGGACTAGGTCTTGATCCTGGCCATCATTGTCCATGCATTTTGATCATTGAACTCCTACCACAATAACATGTTAAGCTCTGGTTATGGCATTCTAAGGATTCTATAACCCCAGATCCAAACACTTCTACATTCTTCTCAAAACTAATTCTACTCCCGAACATGGAAAGTTTATCACAGCAGTGATTCCACTTTGATTTTACTTTTCTATAACACTTGTTTTTCTTATCACCATGACCAAAAGCCTGGAAAGAAGTAATTTAAGAGGTGGACATTTTATTTTGGATCACTCCCCCAGCAACAAAAAATTATACCCAACTACAAATAAAATTATTTTGTTGAATCCTTGGAATTCAGATACAAGTTTGTGAACTTCATTGGTGTCTAAAACATGGGAAGATTATTTTTAGAGGGTGGATTTATGCATAGGTGGCAGACTTGCCAACCTTTGTCCCAGTTCCAGAGGCTCCATCTTCTTATGAGTTTAGCTACAACCCCACTTGGCAATAGTCTTGCTACAGAAACCATCTGGTGGGGTTCTTTTGAAGAAGTTGCACATCCCAGTGCCTCAAAGGACAAGCCTGCTAACCTTAACCTCACCTCTTCACTGGAAAGAACAAACATTCTTAGCTAAAGTCAAAGATCAGTTTTGCTTGTACAAGTATCCAAAGAGAGGTATACCCATGCATTTAGAAATCAGACTTGTTGACCCCAGTCCCACAGAAAACCCTAACATAACTGAATTTCCTTTTCAGCCTTTTGCCTGTCTATATAGATATTCAGAGACATGCATGCTTATCTGTGATCTTATAAGCAGGCACAGTTCTCATAGGATATCCCAAATTGCCCTGAAATGCAATTCTGGCCTGTCTCAACCATGAATTAAAGCAGTCTACCACTCAGAGACTCTACACACTGGGAGGAGCTGTCCACAGAGCAAGGGATGTGTCCATCATGATCTAGTAGGTGGATCCACTGATTTTCTTACCACTGTGAATCTTGGAACTGCATTAGTAATCAGCTCCAGCGTGTCTCATCTATGGTGTGTAAAAAGATCTACTTGCTTACCTAGGTACAGCCAGAAGCCTTTTTCATCTATGAGTACGGGATGGGGGTAGCCTACAGGTCCCAGGTCTTAGTCTCAGCTAGACCTCCCAGTCCTGTCATTTCAGAAAGTTAACAGGAATTAACCTAACAAATCAGTCTAGAAAGGTTCAGAGATAAGCCACATGGTGAAAAAGACTGTGAAGTAGAAGTATCATAAGTTCAAGACCTGCCTGGTCTACAGAGGAAATTCAAGGCCAACCCTGGCAATGTAGAGATAGTAATGAACTTAATAAAATACTGTCTAGCTACAATGTATTGAAGAATATATTTCTTATTTTTAGAAAACAGTTAACTGTCCAACTTTAGTTCTAAGATACACATGCACTTCTTGAATAAACATTTGCCAATGTCAGTATGTAAAAAGTTAACTAAGTTTCTGAATGCTTTTTCTGCAGAACAGGTTAGTTTCAGGTATAAATGTCCTTTGTTAGATATGAAATAATAGTCACTTGTCTTCCACCTTCCTTTTTGTACTTCAAAGGACTGGCAGTAGGTGGAAATGTTGCACATAAATAATTTCCCTCCTGAGTTTTATTTTAGTAGTAAAAGTTTCCAAGTTAATCAATTTAAAAATCCCCCAAAAGAAGTTGCTTCGAGAAGCAAATATGTTGACCCATACCTGTAGTCCCAGAGGTGGGAGGAGGATGCTGGAGGATAACTAGTCATTTTATAACAAGTTGCAGGCCAGCCTGTAAAACATAGTGAGGCCCGTATCTCAAAAAAAAAATCAAAACTGTGTGCATGGGAGGGAGATGATATGGGAGATAAGAGAACATATGGAGGAGAGAGTTATTAGAATACATTATGAACATATATAAAATTACCAAAAAACAGATTAGAAAAACTGTATGACATGGCTTCTCTTTTAGAAACGAGCAACGAAACTATCACATTTATACTGTGACCACAGGTACTATTGTCCCAATAGAACTAGAAACTAAAAAAATAGGAAAAAAAATACACGCACACACCAAAAAAAAAATACAGAGAAAAGGAAGTAACCCAGTTACAAAGACATATTTAACTGCTGGGATAAATGCATTAAGACAAAATACATAGGAAAAAGTAGAGTTAATGTAGTATTTGGCCTACAAATTTTTAATATCAAACATTAAAATTAGGCTCCCCATTTTTATATGGAGAGGTTGCAGAAACAATAAGAAGATTAAATTGTCAGCTTTTCATGAAAACCAGACATTCTTAGCAATGCTTGGCTGCTTGGCCTACATTCCCCATAGTAACTCTGGGCTAGAAATGAGGAGTGTGCACATCATCATTCAGTGTGTCGTCTGTGATGCTAATGGACTTGTCTCCTATCCATCAATCATTACAGTTACACTTGTTTTTCATATATCAGTCGATTTCATTCATTTATGTTACCTTCCTGGATCCTCACTCACATGTAATCCAATTCTCATCCCCCTTATTTTTTCTATATTCCTAAGAATGCGCCAAAGTTACTATGAACTTCGAGTTGCTCAAAATAACAACAAAAATATTAACTCATACTATTGAAGGTCAGAAGTCCGAAATCAATGTGTTGTTGCTAAGTTTCTTTCCTTTTGAGACTCTTCAAGACAGCCTGTGCCATGGCGCTCTGTCCTAGTTACTGAGATCCGCTAACTACCCTCAGTATCTGTTGGTTTGCGTTTGCCTTCACCCATCTTCAGGTGCGTGTGTATGCCTTAAGTTCTCCTTTGCCTATTTCTTATAAGGATACCTGGATTTAGATTTGGGTTTAGATTTGGAACCTACCCTAAATGCAGCATAATGTATCTTAAGGACCATTTTTCTAATCAAGGCTACATTTACAGGTTATAGGGCTGTGGTATGTGTGTTTCACAAGTCATTTTTAAAAGAAAAAATAGAGGTCTTCTACTTAATTTCTTTCCCTTTTTCATTTTATACATATATGTTTTCACTGAAAATAATATTGTTTTTTTCCTAAGGTAAATGAACTTCACGTTGCCAAGACTGAAAATAGATTAAAAGAAAAGCAACCTCGGTTTGTAAAAAAAAATGAAAGAAAGAAAAACTTTGGGATCTGAAGTAGTAAATATGATTAATGAAAACCTCTACCTCCCACCCCCCACCCCACCAATCTTCTTCTTGCCCTAGAGTATGAATTTGGAGCTTCTAAAATCCTTAATATACACTCCTCCGCACACAGACAATAAATATCAGAATGGAACTGATGCCATAAAATGACCTGATTCTTCTTTCTTTGGCCAGAGTTATTTAAACTCAAAACTTGGAATTGAAAAGGGAAATTCGAAATGTAAATGTTCATTTTCTTCTCTTGTAAATCTCTGTACTTTGTCTTTTTAGGATGAAATATCAAGAGAAAAAAATGAAAGAAATTTTGAGTTATACAGTAAGGTAAAAGGTCTGATAGTGCAGAAGATTTATTAAAATCAAGTGTACTCTTCCAGTTAATCCTCAAGGGGTTTAGTTTTACTTAAACTACTGGCAGAAGCTATTTCTTCTCAACAGCCAGTTAGCTACCGCGGTGGACCATAGAATGCTTAATTCTCTCATCCCTAAATCCCCACTTATTTGCATCTTGAGAGGAAGAGGGGTGTTTAATGACAAAAAGCTTTCTTCACCTAAGTTTCTCTGAGTAATGTGGCCCATAGGCTGCCCTCTCAGGAGAAGTCATCCACTGTAGTGACAAGAGAGGGATGGTTTCATACCTCTAGTGTATTGTGTCATATCCTCATCCTGTTGGCCACTTAGCACAAATGGAAACCCCGGGAGGTACAAAAATATCGACAGTTGTGCCATTGAGATACAAAAGACATTCAAAACGCTTCTATCAAAATGATCTCAATAAGCTTCAGTCTATAAGAGATGTAAATGTGCATTAAATTGGACTGATAGGATTTAATAATGGTCATGAACAACTAAGGTTAAAATCAATCAGTGCAGATTCAAATACTTTTATTTGAAATACTTGATGATAAAGCAATGATAGGCCGGGCGGTGGTAGCCCAGGCCTTTAATCCCAGCACTCAGGAGGAAGGAGCAAGCGGATCTCTGAGTTCCAGGCCAACCTGATCTACGGAGCAAGTGCCAGGACAGGCTCCAAAGCTACAGAGAAACCCTGTCTCAAAAAAAACAAAGATAGATAGATAGATAGATAGATAGATAGATAGATAGATAGATAATAAACCATAAATTTTTATGATTTATATGTGTTAAGAACTTTGTTTCTGGTTTAGTGGTTCATTTTAACACTAAGTTCCTTGCTTCTGACAAGTATCCTAATGTACTATCAGAATTTCTTTCTGATTTATAAAGGTATTTGTTTTTTAAAAAACTTAAGTATTTATAAAATAGTTTTTGTAATTTTCCTGATTTGTTTTTGTTATCACCTGGGATAAGGGAACCTTGGTTGAAGAGTTATATGATCAGATTGGCCTAAGGACACAACTGTGGGGCTTTTTCTTGATTGCTAATCGATGTAAGATCACTGCGGGCATTAGCATCCCCAGGATGATGCAAGTGGGCTGTACCTAAGAAAGGTAGTTGAATGTGAGCTTTTTATTCCAGTCTACAAGTACTGCTCCTCCATGGTTTCTGCTTTAAGTTCCTGCTTGAATTCCTGCCCTTACTTTCCTCAGTAGCGGACAGTGACCTGAAAGTGTAAAGCCAAATAAACTCTTTCCTCCCCTAAGCAGCTTTTTATTAGTGTTTTATCACAGCAACAGAAAGAAGCTAGAACAATGTTTAAACAATTTAGTGAAAATAAAATTACAATTGCAATAGCTGTGCCTATTGAACTAAGTTCTTTCACACAGTGATAATTCACCCACATAGTCAGTTTCTCTCCCTATGCATTTTAAACATTTGAATGGCAAACCACCATATTTTTTATGTACCTAGAGATAGGTGCTGGTAATGACAGGTGCTAGTAAAGACTCTTGCTTTGCTTTCTTTTCTCTTTGAACTTACTAAGGTTTTTGGCAGATACCTGTACACCTTTAAGTTGGTGTCTGCTATTCTTACTATGATTTTTAAGTGTTCCTTGACTATAAATATAGTCCTAAAGAATAGCTGTTGTGTCATAGAAATAGAGCTGTTGAGCTCTGCTTGATGGTTCTTTTAATGTGAAATCATACTATCCAAAAAGCCAGAGAGGACTGTATTATAAGGAAGCATTTGAAAATCAATTGCATTCTTCTGTAGCACTTCTCCTCATCATAGAGATGGAACTACTTCAGTAAGGAACACAATAAGAATATATCTGATAGGTTACATATGCTGTGATGCCTCATCAAATAGTCCCTGTTAATCATAGCAGACACTGATTACCATCACTTGGGTTACCATTTAAAACCAGTGTTTGGTGATGAACAGTTCCTATTCTAACTGCTGATTTCAGGTATGTGTGCCAGACGAGATATCATCAAAAATATACCATTCCTCATACCATATTCTAGACCATGGCAAATAGAAAGAAAATCATGGTTTTCTTTTTCTTTCTTTCTTTCTTTCTTTCTTTCTTTCTTTCTTTCTTTCTTTTTCTTCCTTTCTTCCTTTGAAATATGCCACTGTGCCTGACTTAGAGATCATAATTCTTTTCTGATTATTAGAAGTTCTAATTATTGCAGTATATATGCTAGATATTTACATATATAGTTAGTTTGTATAAATATGGCATAATCAATATACTATTACACAGCATATATTAAATAAGTGTATATAGTTGGTTAACTGTTGCAACATGCTTTCTGCAATAATTTCATAGAATTAAATAAATGTACAGTCTCCAAAATTATCTTACATGCATTCTTCTTTAATCCTTAAAGTACCTCTGTAAGTACTATATTGTGTTTCATAGGTACAGAGAGTGAAGCTAAGAGAGGTCATATATCTTGCAGGGTTTCAGAGCCAGGAAGCAGTTGATCCTGGATCATTTTTCTAAGCTCCTACTCTACTATTTTGCCTGTTATGACACAGCTATCATTGTTACAGGGGTATTGTGCTAAAATAGACCTAGGCCGCCTATTTTTGAAACACAGATATTTTACTTCCTGGTGGTGTTATTTCAGACAATTTCAAGCGTCTTTATGCCAAAGGTTCATCTTAAAAATAGAGACAACAATAATACCTACCCCATAAGGTTATTGTAAGGCTTGAATGAGTTGATTTATATAAGGCATTTTGAACAATGTCTTGGATAGTCAGCATTATGTTAGTGTTTGCTGCTATTTTTGTGTTATCTTTATTATTCTCATTATAATCAGCAGCAGCATTCGTGCACGGTTGTTAAAATTCTCAGTCATTAAGTACAGACTACCTGCATTCAAATCCAAATGCCATTAAGTATGTGGCCTTGCACAAATTTCTTTGATTCTCCATGTCTCTGTTTCATCACAAATATATAAAATACTAGACACATAAAGCTAAAGCTGTTATGAGTCTTAAGTTAATTTATGAAAGATGTTTGATGCACAGAATCCCTATTTGCCCTTTTTCCTGGTGTCTTGGCTGCAAACTCAGAGCTATGAGGTGTCTGTAAGGCAGTTGTATATTGCATATGGCATATGTAACTCATAAGTCCTCTGTAGTCTAATCACAGAAGCCAGTGGTTTAGTTGTCATGGCAGTTTTTTTAGTAGGAATGCATTTGTCATATAAAAGTTATTTTGGTCAATCAGTATGGTATGGTGAAATGAACATTTGCTGGAGATTCAGTTCTATTGCTGAGTAGCTTTACAAGTAAAATTCTGGAGCCTGGAGAAATTACTGTAGAAAGAGTAAGAAATAATAACTTTCTACTCTTGCCTATTTTTCTGTGAATAGTGGTGCTATATATTCCAACATATAGTAGTTTGGAATTATATTGCCGAGACAATGTGATACCACTGTATTTAGGGAAAACATTCCAAATTGGATTTTTCCCTCCACAGTTCTATTAGAAATTAATTGGAAAATGGGACACACTTAGCATTTATTTCAGAAATTACATGGTAGGCTGTGTTCATTAAATACTACTAATAAGGATACTATGGATACATTTATAGGCAAAACATCAGTTTATGAAGTGATTTTATTTCAAAAGACCATTTCTAGACTATTTTTGAGTTTCCTGTAGAAAGTAAGTTATTTTTGTGAGTAAGTGCCCTTGTTAGCTCACAACCTGTTCTCAGACTTGTGTGTGCAGCTATAAACCATACATAAGATGCTGCTTGTTGTTAGTACTTAAAGCAAAAATATAATTGAGCAGAAAATAACACCTGAATGCTAAAACATAAAAATAGTAGAAATAATTATGGGTTGAGGACAGAGACAGCAGCTTAGAAAGGCTTTCTTAAGAGTACTTCTAGCCATTTTCAGAGAACATCAGAAGTTGATGGCCCAGGTTTTTTGTCTAATTTCAGTTCAGAAGGGATAGCAATCTCACTAACATTGCTCTTATAACTGTCAGTCATAATTATAGTCATTTGGAATCCACAAATAGGACAAAAGGACCAATGGGGTTCTTGAAGATAACTGGGCAAGAGAAAGGGAAAGTGAGAATAAAAGGAGTAATACTGCTCCAAGTGACGACATAACAATAGTTTAAGGGAGAATTAGCCCCAGCAAATGATGAAAGAAATGTGGAGCTCAGCTTTCATGCGTGATCCTTGTAAAAAACAAAAACCGTAAGAACATTTCCATAATACCTGAGCACTTGCCTAACTTTTATTCTCATTCTCTTCCCTGCAAGACTGGCTCTTAAAGACCAAAATGGTTTATTCACGCCTCTGCTGCCAATAATAGGTAGTACCTAAGTGTTGAATATACTACATGTTAAATGATATCAGATATCATCTCAAGCATGACTTTCTTTTCTTGTATTTGACCAGGGCACTAACATTTTTGCAAAATTATGCCTTTGAATAGTATGTGGTGCATAGTTTTCAAATTTGCCATAACTGAATACAAAGTTTGGAATTGTGATATTATAAATGTAATCCAACTACAGGTTGTTGATTTGGTGACTAGTAAAATCCCTCTTCCCCATTTCATAAGTTACAGCCCATCTGACTCCATATCTCTGCCTTGAAGAAGGATCTGACCAAAATAATTTGTAACACTCTACGCATGGGCTCCCTGATTGACAAAGCTCTCTGAACTTCTATTGCTTCTCACAGGAACACATAACAACATGCTGTCACCAAAAAGAGGTATTAACAGAGTTTGACCATTGATTCTTGCTCTTCCTTACTATTTTTTTTCTGTTTGACCCCTTCTCTGATGCATTCCTGCTGGAGACAAAACCATGTGCTGAACCATGGGGAACAGACTGCAATGAAGCAACAAACTGCTCCCAATTTTAAATATTGCATGTCGGGGCAAAGGCAGAGTTCCTTTTCCTCTAAAGCTATAACATTAAAAAAAAATTCTGTTTGATATTCAGAGTTATTTGATCTGGCAGTTTAACAACTGTTGATGTTTTAATTGCTTCTTTAAAGGATTTCATCTACATTTTTAGCTTCATTTTTATTTCACTCTGCAGGAATGTCAATATTAGCCATCACTTTGCCCAGTAAGTTACCACTGCAAGATCTTGGAGTAAAATCCAGTAATTACTGGAGCTGGTAACTTAAGACCCTGCTGAGAAATTTGGCAGTTTCCCTTCTCCTGAGCAGGCTGTCCTTCCATGGAGCTAGCAATCTTATTGTTCTCAATCAATTTTAAGCAAGTGTTTCACCTTCAAAATCAGCTCTCTCTGTTCCTTTGGAAGAGACTTGGGTCACTCTATTCTGAGTGAAAGAGAAGCTTTAAATCACTCTTAACAAGGACAAAAGTATACTTGTAAGATGTGTTAACCTGAATGACTTAGAGATTCTATAATCCCTTGAGTTCTTAGTTCATTTTTTATTTGTCAATTTGTTAGTCTACTTCCAGGACCAAATAGAATGCTTAATTGAAATGCCACTTACATGCATGTAACTAGCCATTTAAATTCTCTGAAGAAAACTACTACTATTCAAAGTGCTTTTAGAGATGCAAGTGCCCTCTGAGATCCTCTACTCCAGCCTCTTCTAAATGGCTTAGCTTGTATTCATTAATAATTTTTTAAAAGGTGCTTGCTCTCAGACCTCACTAGAGAAGTTTCTTTGTGTAATGGGTTGTGATTAACTCGGAAGTTCACAACCAGCTGAAGTACATAGATAGGATAAGGGTCTATGGAGTGCTCAGTCACAAATAGGGCATCTATATCATATCCAATTCAAAAGGCTCAGGGACCATCTTGGAAGAGGGGGCAGAAAGATCCTAAGTGTCAGAGGTTTGGGAGAACCTGAACAAAGCAGTGTGTGTGTTCTAGACGTGACAGGACCGCAGTCATGAATTTATGCCAGATGTGCTTGTCTGAAAGAGAACTGGGTAAAATTAACATTCCAGCATGAAATGGGAAGGTCATAAACCCCTACCCCCAGATGAGGAGCTATGGGCTGTTGGTGGCTTCTGGGGAAGGAGGAGTCTATTTTCTTTGAGGGTATTACTCCCAGTTGACCAACCACACTCCAGTGACTGGCCCCGTACCCAGGAGTATGTGGGGCAATGGATCAGTTACAAAAAGAACAAAGTTGGAGGAGTAGGAGCTGAAGAAGTTTTAATGAGAATGTGATCACAATGTGTTGTGTGAAATTCTCAAGATATTAATAAAAATATTTTCCAAGAATGCACAGAAAATTAAGAAGGGTGCTAGAACTCGCATATCTTCTATTTACTAAACATCATTTGAATCGTTTACATCAAGAAACATTATATAAATGCTTATACAATAAACCAGTCTAAAGCAATTTTCTACTTGGTATTTGAGAGTCTGACATACCATATTTTGAGAATTATATCTCTTTTCTGAAGCTTCTTTACACTGTCTATCCAACACACACACACAAACACACACACACACAGAGAGAGAGAGAGAGAGAAGAAATGGAAACTATATCTCATAACCATTTACTTTTCTTTTCTTGAAACAACACTGACATAAATGACTTCCTTTTGTAGGAATACTTTATCCTTGTCAAGGATAATCAAAAGCTAAGTTAAAGGACCACTCTACAAATATGGGCAGGGGCCTCTGGCTAGGACAGATGGAAAGTAGTGTATGTAAACATGAGGTATATTATTCAGTACTATTATCCTTCCCTGACTACACCCTATCTCCTCAACACAAGAACTATATGACTTTATGATTAAAAACTTAATGCCTAAGGAAGCTTTTATACTTTTAGACGTTGTACTTAAATATCATTCTCAGCCACCTTTATGGGAAAATGGAGTCAAATACTAGTTAGCTGTCTGGTTCTTTTGGAAATAAATTTAAATAATACTTACAAGGCTTCCAAAATAATCTCCGGAATTTCTACTGCTTCTTTTCTGGTCTAGTGTCAGTAGGCTGAAAGGTCAGCTATCTGATGAATTTTGAAATATAAGTGATCACAGTTAAAAAATTATACATGGTGCTAAAGAGTAGTTCAGCAGTTAAGAACCCTGGCTGCACTTTCCAGAGGACCCAGTTTCAATTCCAAGCACCCACGTGGTATCTCACAACCGTCTATAACTCTAGTCCCAGGGGATTTGATGCCCTATTTTGTCCTCCACTGGCACTATACACATGTGGTGCACAGAAATACATGCAAACAAAATGCCAATATACATAAAATATAAATAAAAATTTGAAAGTTATGCATATACAGCATCATATTAGAACTTATTTTTTCCCTGAGATCACTTTTCTGAGTCTTTGATGTTTACTCATCCTGCCTTTTCCGCCTAGAGTTTCAGTTTTAATTACTGCTTGACTTTTCCTAGACCATAAACTCCATATAAGAGGACAACCCTGTTTATGTTATTTTGCTAATAAGTCTGTATATCTCATATACAAAACAATACTTAGCAATAAATTGCATTCAGTGTTTCATTTATTATTCAATTCATTTGGTAGCTGTTTCATATGTAGCTCCTTCTCCAGCTTCTCAAGTCTTGGAATTGTAGGAGTGTAGCACCTTGCACATTTTAATATTTAGTTTTCGATTGGTCTATAGTTTCAGCCCACTTCCCATGTTACTTCTATCATTGCTCTGATTAGATCCCTCTAGCTAAACTCAGTGTAGTCACTGATAAAGCACAAGGTTCTTTGTGGGCATTTATATTTGCTATTGAATATGCCCAATAATTCTGTAAATTCCTTCTTATTTCTGGATTCATTTCTCTGATCACTTACTATTGAAACTCCTCAGGCATTTTCTTCTCACAACAGATTTCTCTCCTAACTAATAATTCTCCTTCATTTCTGACTCATTTATTCCTTTATCTAGTGTTCACAGTTTTACTGAGATTGTGTTATGGTTCAAAACATTTCATGCTTGTAGCATCCAGTCATATAAGTCACTTGTTCGATGTCCTAAAGGGTATATTTATGTTTTTATTTGCATAATAAAGTCAATATCCTTTCTACCTCCAATTTATAAGCAGTAAAAAGGATCTTCAAGCCCAAAAACAAAAAGTAGAGGAATAATTATGTTCTTTTAAGTAATTTTTTAAATCATAACATAGAGATGATAGTGTGAAAGGACCTTCCTGAACTCATTTATATTTTGTGAAGCTTTGAATTTGGAAGTTGTGACACAGAATGCTTTGGCTTCTAGAATGCCTCTGTATTATTACCTCTTGGGAGCAAGAATGATGGGATGTATTACAGTAGTTCTGTGTGTATTCCCAAACACCCAGTGTAAATTGGCAGCAGCACAATGAAGTCAGGCAAGCACACACAAGAGGGGGGGAGGGAGGGAAGGAGNGAGAGAGAGAGAGAGAGAGAGAGAGAGAACAAATTCTGTAAGATGTCTTTAAAATACTTGGCTTCTCTGCCTTTTGGCTAAGATAAAGTGTAGAAGTATTTATACTAAAAGTAATCTCTTCTCTGTACTTCCATGCATAGTTTAGAATGAAGAAAATTTAAGCTAAGTAGATGGCAAAGTTAGAATTGTTGCCTTGATGACAGTTTCATTTCTCAGCATGTAGAATAAGTCAAGCAAGTAATTGCTACTCTGATCATAATTCCAAACATGAAGGAATAACTATTTGGTAAAACAGTGATGAAAGGAACCTTGGAAGAAAGTGGGTATGCATCTTAGAGTTTGTAATAACTAAGAAAATGCTATTGCTGGCCTTACATCTTTACGAAAATGTGGTTCATAATTAGACTGAAATATAGGTCTAGCATATGGTACTGAAATTATGAAGTCTTTCAAAACTGAACAGTCTTGATTTCTGAACAATAGACAAGGAAAAGGAATTTCTAAAACAGATATACTCCACCTTTCTTATACCTCCGCACACCAGAAGGGACTTGATATATGTCACCTTAGAAAGTACATGAACGTACATCATAATTTTCAGAAAAGCATATATAATTTAAAAACCCTCCCAAAATGGTATTCTCCATTTCCTAGGCCCCTCACAAAGACATCATTAATCTGTGCAGCTAGCCACATAGGAAGTTCATCAATTCATTCATATGTGACATGGGACAAAACCAGGCTCAAAACAGTTTTAGTAGAAACCATAATTCTAAGAACACTGTTATGAAGGTCAAAATCTTACAAAAATACTAACGACCTCTAAATATATGCATAATAAATAAAACTAAAAATATTTCTCTTTAGAGCAAGAGCCAGAGAAATCTGGTCCTGCTTGGCATCCTGTTGAAAGTGACAGCTGGCAGTAATACTTGCCCAGACCTCTATCAGTGAGAATGGTGTTCAAAGAAAGGCATGAATGAAACAATTAAGAAAGAAATTGGAGTTCAAAGTAAATGAGAAATATCAAAATATGTATCTTCTTTTTTTTAATCTCTAAGACCAGATCAGCTATAACTAAAGAAACAGAAAGAAGTTGTAATCAAGGCCTGGAGAGATGGCTCAGCGGTTAAGAGCATTGCCTGCTCTTCCAAAGGTCCTGAGTTCAATTCCCAGAAACCACATGGTG
>LOEQ01004280.1:75837-92048 GCA_001685075.1 Bramus lutescens
TATTACATTTTTAAATGAGCTGCACAAACACAATAACTTAATCAAGAGCAGAAAAATATATAAAGCAAAACTGACCTTAAATTTGTATCAATAAACCAAGATCCATACAAATGCAAATCTCTATAGCATATACCCCTTTAGATGTAAACAAACATTTATAAACAATAATTTAGGGAATTTGGGTGTAGTTCTCTCCAAACTGCTTCCTGCTTTTTGTTGGGCAAGGTATTTTCTCTTGGGAGGTTTTCAGGGAGACCTCGCTAGTGGTCTTGGTCCATCAAACCACATTAGTCTGGAAGGATTCTACAAGTTCTCATCTTTTGTGGAAACAAAAGAAGACTCTCTTTTCTAAAGCAATGTATCCTTAGACCCAAATTTCAAAATCAAGATACCTTTAGAATATATATATATATATATATGTTGGTTTAGCTTAGCAGCCCATACAATGAGATGTCTCTCTGTACTTAGCTTCTTCACAGTCAAAAAATTCAAAGAAAACACAATAATGTACATAATCCAGACTCTCTGTGTATATTCCATCTTTACATGGCTAATTTTTCTTATTCTATTACTTTTTTACAAGTTTAATATTTATTTTATTATCTTTGCTCCTCTAATCTATGACTGTCTGTACTCTCTTATATTACATTTACTGTCCCCTTACTCTTGTGTTTCTCTCTTCCAAGCCTACGTACATTTATCCAACACTGTGACTCACTTAGATGTCTTTTTTATCTGAATCTGTCTTTATTGCATATCTGCAATTATTTTCTGACCAGAAGCACTTTTTTATGCTAAGTGGGTGTGGCTAAGATCAACTCTGCAGTCCTGCCTACTTGCTCCATGCAGTCCAACATGGCAGAGACATGTTCAATGTCTCTGAGAGCCATTTATATTCCCCCATTTTCAGGCACACAGAGGATCTATGTTGCCATTAAGCAAATTGTAGCACTCTGTTCACAAACCCCATTTAAATACTCGACGTCCTGAAAGAACCAGAGTTTGTGCTGGCAGCATGGTCCAGAAAGCACATTTCAAAACAGCATGTTTTTTTTCTGCTACTGCTGAATCAGGAAAACCTCTCTTAAAGGAGCCACAGCATTAAGCCATGCTTGACTCTGTTTTTATTGTTTGTTTTTGTGCCTAGAATTCCTTCCCAAACTCTCTCAGGTTTTAAGTGGATTTTAGTTGGTTGTGTTGGTGCCAATTTGTAGTAGAATCATCAAAGCATACTTACTATATTTGTCCATTTTTAAAGAAAACCTAAAATAATTTTTAGTTTTGCATATACCTTTTTCCATTATAAACATTAGAACTCTTTGGCTTTAATGGATACTTTCATTGAAAGGTTTTAAGAAGTATTTAATAATATTACCTAATAAGGTTCCTAATACATAATGGGACCTCAATAGATGATAATCCTTAGTATCAACACAGATTACAGAAGTGCTCATTGTTTATACCTTATTTTCCAGTCCTGAGTTTATATACACTTTTGATTTAGAGCACGCTCCTTAATTTGAGCTATCTCCTGGTTGCACAACTTCTTCATTAACTCATTTCTATTTTTAAGCAATCTTTGGTATGTGACTATGAAAAAAAAATCCTTCCTAAAATCCAAATAAATTACATCCATTGATTTTCCATTGGCCACATCTTCATTTAGCTTCTTAATGAGCTCCTACAAATTTAATCGGCATTATTTCTACTTTTGAAATGTGTTACTACTTCCCACTGAGTTATTGCCATGTACATATTTGTCCTTAGTGATTAAGGTATTTAAACTCAAAAGAATATTTTAGAAACATAGTAACCTAGGTCCTAGTATATGCATTTCTCATCAGAGTTATCATGGATAAATAGGATCCAAAGATAAGCCTCAAATGTTTCCTTATTTACTACCTTCTTTTCCAGAAGCTTCTTATCAGAGGACAAAAGAATCTAATTCAATTTTTTCATCTGGTCAAGCAATACTACATAAAATAAAATTAAAAATCTATTTTTATTAATGAACCTTTATTCCAAGTTCCCATAACACTTCAGTTTTCCAGGTTTTTTTGTCATAAGAGCTTACTGTGTAGCCCAGGCTAGTCTTGAACTTGTTATATAGCCAAGCATTATCTAGAAATTTTACTGTTCCTACATTATCCTCACTCCTGCATTGATTATAGGCATATAACACCCAGTTAAATTTAAATAATGGCATTATTTATAATTATATATATTTCAAGTTAGTTTCAGGTTTTCATATTCCTTACATTTCACTGTGACTAAAAGATCATAAGCCCCTGTGGCATGGTGATGCATGCTTGTAATCCCCATAACTTGGAACATAAAAGCAGAAGGACCAGGAGTTCAAGTTCAACAAACTTCATAATCAGCATAATCAGTATGTAGCCTGCACTACATTGATTTGTCTTTTAAAAAATTCCTATCAAAATTCCAGTGCCATTCTTCAGAGAAAGAGAAAAGACAGTCTTAAAATTCATACAGAAGCATAACAGGCAAAGTCACAAAAGGATAGTATTGAGGGTATCACCACTCCTGACTTCAAATTATACTATAAAGTGACTACTACAAAATCATCATGGTACTGAAATAAAACAGACACGTGGATCAATAGAGAAAAGATATTGTCTCCAATAAATGGTTCTGGGAATACTAGTTATCTACATGTAAAAGAATTAAACTAGCTCCCCTTCTCTCACACAAACAATCAATTCCAAATGGCCAATCACCTTAATTTAAGATCCAAAACTCTGAAACTGTTGGGGAAAAAAGTAGGGAGAATGTTTCCAGATACAGGCATAGGCAAGGACTTTTTGAATAGGACTTTAGTTACTCAAGAAATAATGCTAACTGTTGACAAATGGGACTTCATGAAATTAAAAACCTTCTATACAGCAAGTAAAACAGTTAATTGGGTGAAGAGGTACCCTACAGAATGGAATAAATTTTTGCTAACTCTACATCTATCAAAGTACCAATATCCAGAATATACAAATAACTAAAAGACAAAGCTAAGAAATCATACCTCTCAATCAACAAGTGAGGCTAATGAAATAAGCTGATAGTTCTCAAAAGATGAAATACAAATGGCTAGTTCACTAATAAAAAATGTTCAGCCCCATCAGTCATCAGAGAAATACAAATTAAAACTACATTGAGTCCAATTTGTGCTGCTCATATACTCACAAATTGGACACAATGTAGTTTTAATTTGAGTTTCTCTGATAGCTGATAAATTTTTTAAATGAGGACACAAAGTTGGGTGGATATGGAATGTGGGTGGATCTCAATAGAGTTGGAGGAGTGATAGATATGATCAAAATACAATACATGAAATTCTAAAAGAATTAAATATTTGTATTTTTGTGATTATAATATAATCATATAATTTCCCCCTTAAACAGTCTGTTAACAGTTACCTTGATAGTGGAGAGAGGACTCAGCCATTAAAACTACATTGAGAGTCCATCTCAACCTAGTCAAAATGGCAACTGTCTTGGTCAGTGTTCTATTGATGTGAAGAGACACCATGGCCATGGTGTCTCTTATAAAAGAGAGAATTTAACCAGGGCTTGCTTACAGGTTCAGAGGTTTAGTTTTTTTGTCATCATGGTGGAGAGTATGGTGACATGCAGGAAGGCATGGTGCTGGAGAAGGAGTTGAGAATTCTACAGCTGGATCCACAACCAACAGAAGATAGAGACACTGGAAGTAGCTTGGACTTTTGAAACTCCAAAGCCTTTCTGTAGTGATACACTTTCTCCAACAAGGACACACCTGCTACAAGAAGACCACACCTCCTAATCTCTCTCAAGTAGTGCCATTCCCTGGTGACCAAACATTCCAATATATGAGCCTATTGGGGGAACATTTTTACTCAAACCATCATAGCAACTATTAAGAAAACAAATGTTAATTGGATATGGGCCAAAGAGAACCTTTATACAGTGTTGCTAAGAGAGTAAGCTATTCCAACTACTATGTGAATCAATATGATAGTTTCTCAGAAAACTAAACAGAGGTCCACTGTATAGATATACCGTGTGTGAGATTTTACAAAAAGAAGGACTCTATGTCAACAAATCACAAGGATTATTGTGTATCAATTGAAATACTATTCACCATAGGTAAGTTATGGAAACAACCTAGGCATCCAACAGCAGAGGAATGAATAAAGATTATGTGGGTGTGTGGGTGTGTGTACCTCAAAAAACAATATCAAAATTCCCACACCATTCTTCACAGAAAAGCTAGATATACAGAGTATATTCCCATTGTAAATTTGTTTGCCTAAAAATGAAATTAAGTAGGAAAATGGATGCGAGTAGAGATAATCATATTGTGCAAAGTAAACCAGTGTCAGAAATATAAATACCATATGTTTTCTCTCATTTGTTGCTCTTATGTTTCAGTTAGATACATGAAACCTCATGTGACATGAAAATAGAAGCAAAATTGTCTAGGGAGACAAAGAACTAATGGAAAAAGAGGCACAGGGGATCGTGAGACTGTGGAGGAAATATGTTCAACAGACTAAATATACATGTATAAAATTGGTCCTTATTTTTAAAAGTACCATGTATAATAAATACATACCATGAAAGTTTTAAATAAAAAGGATAAAAAATAAAATATCTCAAACTCCTGTGCAAGCCTGAAATATATTTTGAGGTTCTCCTATAATGTTGGTAATTTACAAGCTTCTGTAGAGCATGTTGGTGCTTAGTAAATGTTTATTAATTGCTTTTACACCTTCTCATAGCTGAAAGTACATTGAAAAGGGTAGGCCAATATAAGCAGAAATGTACATGAATGGGAAATCAGATGGTAAATGATTGTGAGGATGAATTAGCATCAAAATTACTTACTTCCCAATATCAGCAGTAAACTAATTTGTCCTTTCTGTCCAAGGAAACTGAATTCTTATTGAAAATGAAAGGCAACTGAACAGTCTGCAAAGATATAATTATTCTACCTGGACCATATGAGAGCCTGCACCTTTCCCCCACCCCCAAAAGGAAAGAAAAATAAATCACTATTCTGAGATAACCTGCCTTACTGTGAAGTGACAGTTCTTTAAAAAATGCATTTAGCTGCTTCCTACAAAGGGAATCTTCACTCTTCTAGCAGCCAAGTGAGTTAATATCCTTTCAGTCTTGTCAAAACCATTTCTAAACTCCATGTTAACTTGTGAAAGCAGTCAAATCTGGTAGCAACATACTGATTTGAAAAGAAAATTTCCCGAAGAATTAAACACAGGTTATGGAAGCAACTGGTAGGGATTAAATCTAAGTAAATGTGTTTTAAACATATACTAGAAATATTTGTGACTGCTTAACAGTGGAAACTATAATAAGATTTTGTAAACTGACAGGAGCTGAAACTTGATAAATGGTCATTGATGAAAACCCATAGCTGGTCAATAATTAACCATTTGGAGTTCTAAACATGGGTCAGAAAAGCCACTGTTGATTTATTGTATTTTTTCCTCCTACAAAAGCCCATTGGGTGTATTTACAAACATGTAGGCATCAAACATACCTAGGATCACACCTGGGCTATACAGCTCCTCCAAACTCATTAACTGAAAAGATATAGATTAATTGGAGGGAGTTCAGAGAAGAGTAACAGAAATGATTAAGGGGCAAGAGGGATTGATTTATGAGCAAAGATGAAAAGAATTTTGTCTGTACAGTTTAGCTAAGTGATGACTAAGGGAGAAGGGGGTAGGGACACAACTGTCTGAAGGGTATAAACTCCAAGGAGAGAAGAGAATAATTTACTGTGCAACATGAGAATATAAATGGGGCTAATAAGCTGTAATTACCCAAAGGAATAACAGAATAAATATTTCAGGGAAGCTCAGAAGCACGAGACTGCCAACTTGTTTCACAAGGAGACACTGATGGATACTTATAGTCTTATCCAGATTAACAAGTATTTGGTGTGAAAGTATCATTGGATGTCACTTAGCTTCCTCTTCCCCAACCTCTTCAATGGCCCTGCCTTTTGCATCACTATTATACAGTTCAAGTCTAGTCTAGTGTACAGTTCTACATAATTTTCTTAGCATTGGTGTGTCTTTCAAAGTTTTAGTCCAGAGTGACCATGTAAAAATTTCCCCTTTTGGATTTACTATGAAATTAGCTGTAAAGCACCAGAAGAGCGGCTCAAATCTGGAGGTGGGAAAATCTTGAATTCTGCTTAGAATTGTAAGCAAGTCAGAATTCATAGTGTTTATGTTTGGTTCGCCAATAATTTTTCAAAATGTAGCTCATGTTAAGAAAAGTTCAAGTTTAGCATTATTGGAAAAAAGAGACACTAAAAATAAATCTTTGTAAGCTTCATGATTTGTGTAAACTTTGGAATGCAGTTCTTCAGAAAACAAATTAGTCTGTGGGTAACTGCAGGCGAAGTTATTTGGCTAATTCCTATTGTGCTATCATGATGTTCCAAAGAATTGCATTTAACTTTGCCAGATAAGATTTTGCATGTCACTGCAGTGAAAGGAGCTTCTTTTGTATGCATACTTTTCTCCTTTTCCTTTTGTTGAGAAGCGTTACAGGGTGATTCAATTCTGGAAGTAATGTTGGGGGGTTGAATTAATTTTTTCCCCTTCATCAATGTGTTGGCATGTTCCTCTGGTTTTACCTTACATCTTCTACTTCCTTGTCAACATTCTTTATGGGTAAATAATATCTTAATGCAACATTTTATCTGTTCTACTAAGTTTGACCTCTGGTATTTATGCATTCTAGGCAATTGTTTTAGCACTGAGTTATAGTCGCCATTCTAAATATTTGAAATTTGAATTTTTTGGTTTGTTTTAGAGTAGTTTTAGATTTCCAGAAGAGCAGTGGAGATACTACAGAGTTTATTGTATGCCCTATCCCTTATATCACTTATCACTGTAGTGCATATGCCACACCAAATTAGTGTTAATGTAAATATTAATTGATACACTTTTATGAACTAAAATCCATGATCAATTCATTCCCTTAGATTTGATCTAATATCCCTTTTATTTTCCAGGATTCCATCAAGGATACCACGATATATTTAATAGTCATCATGTCTCCTTGATTTCTTCTTAAATGTAGTAATTGATCAGATTTTCCTTGTTTTCAATGACCTTAACAAATCTGTGGAATGTTGTAGGCATTTTGTAGAATGTCCATCAGTTGAATTAATCTGATCTTTGTTTCATGATTAGGCTTTTGGAGGGAATTAAGACAATAGAGCTAAACTATATCATATCAACTATACATGCTACCAACATGGTTTATGTTCAGAGTTAACCTTGGTCACAAGACCACAGTAATGTTTTTAGATTTCTCCATTGTAAGCTTGTTGTTTTCTCCCATTTAGTACTTTATTCTTCAAAGGGGAGTTGTGATGTCCAGTTCCCATTTAAGGAATAGGAATTTGTGCTCCATCTCCTTGAGAGTGGAAATAGCTACGAAGATTAAATGGAATTCTGCAAGGTTGGCATGTCTGATCGGATAGGTAGGTAGGTAGGCAGGCAGGCAGGCAGGCAGATAGACAGACAGACAGACAGATATCTGTGGGAACTTTATTATACAAGTGTACATGCTTATCTAGAGTTTTCTTTTCCATTAGTTTTATGAATAAAACTTATTCCCAAAGTTCCTTAGAACTTAGTTGCTTAAACCCTATTTAAAACTATTTCTCAGAAAGAGCTCCATAAGGCCATTTTCATACAAATATATGATGCACTTTGAACATATTTCCTCATACCTCCCTGAGGCTCATGTTAATCTCCTTTACTCCCCTAAATAGCTTGACTTCTGCTTTCATGTTATCTGATTTCATGTATGTATATTAAATTCTAGGATCCACTAATGAGAGAAAATATGCAATATTTGTCTGAAACTGGCTTAAATTACTTAAACCCTGTTCTCCCCATCTGTTTCAATGAAATAGTTTCAAACATATATAATAAGGTTATCTTATCAAATTGTGATATCTGGTATCCCACCCTGAGATCGATCCCATGATGACTTTTTAAATGATTTTTTCCATTCCATAAGCTTCACTCTGTTATAATGCTCTGTGTAGTTTGAAAAATGCCATATATCTACCAGTATCTGGCAAGTGCTATTTAAAATCTATTTAATCATCTGTATAGGTCATCCCTTTCCAAAATGTCATATAAATAGAATGATAAAGTATATGGAGTTTTTAAAGATTTTAATTTATTTTCTGTGTGTATACATGAGTGCAGTACCACAGCGTGCACACAGCAGTCAGATGACAACTTGCACAAGTCCATTTTCTCTACTGTGTGGGGCCAGAGGATAGAACTCAGATCATCAGGCTTAGTGTCAGGCACCTTTGCCCATCCAGCTATCTCCCGGGCACCAATAATATATGAAATCTTTACGTGTCTTGCCTTACTTATAAATATGATTTTGTGGTTGATCCATGTTTTCTGTGACCTTATAACCTGTTCCTTTTATTCTCAAAATAGTACTCCATTTTATGGATATATACAATATTTTATCCATTCATCCAGTTAGATTACATATTTTTTTAATTTGGATAATTTTAGATAAAGCTTGAAGCACGATTAATAAAAACTCAGAGATAGATATTGGGGTTCAACCTGAAAATCTGAAAAGCAAAGCTCTTACCTCGACCTCAGTCTGAAATGGCAATCCTGCCTCCAAGAATCTCAGAGTGAAACTGTGTCTGAGAGCTGTCTTCTCCAGGTTTATAATCCTCTAGGCCTGGGATTAAAAGTGTGCACCACTGGGATTAAAGGCATGTACCACCCAGATTCTATGGCAACTAGTATGGCTACTGGGATTAAAGGTGTGTGTCACCACTGCCTGGTCTGTAAGGCTGACCATTGGGACTGTTTTACTCTTTGATCTTCAGAAACATTTTATTTATTAAAATATAAATGAAATGTCACTACAAAATCCTGTTGGCATTTGTATTCATGTGTTTATGTGAATATAATTATTGAATTCGTTTGATAAATACCATTGGTGGATCAATACATTTAGTACATTCTTCCAGAAGGGCTGTATCGATTAGCTTTGTCATTGCTGTTACCAAAATACCTTCCAGGCACAACATTGGAGAAGAAGGATTTTAGCTCTTGGTTTCAGAGATACCATTCTATCACAACAATGAAGGCATAGCAGAACAGTTAACATAACATTAGGCAGGAGGTGGGAAAGGGAAAATGCCAGTACTCAACTGGTTTGTTTTCTCCTTTTTCCCATTTTATTCCATTTAAACCCTCAGTTAGTGTGATAATGCCACCCACATTCAGGATAGGTCCTTTTTACACCTCATTTATTCCTTCCTAGAAACACGCTCACAAGCAAACCAAGGTGTATCTCACCAATTTTCTAATTAATTCTGCAATCAGTCAAGTTGATAATGACGATTAACCACCACAAATGACTTATCTTTTATTCTCTCTAGCAGTGTATGATTGTGCTTGTCCCTCCTGCTGTGCACTCTTGCCAACAATTGGAATTGTTAGTTTGAAAAGTTTTAACCTTGTTAGTGATGCCTTATTGTCTTCATATTTCACTAATGACAAGGTAACATACTTTTGAATGGTAAAAAAGTCAAAACTCCCTTCTGCCCCTTCCATCCCTGTGTGTGTGTGTGTGTATACATGTGCTCATGCACGTGCACTTTCATATGTATTCTCATTAGAACTTCATGAAGTAATTGTTAATACTATCTTATAGATAACAAATTTCAGAAGAAAACAGAAAACAGCATGCTCTAAATGAGACATTTGTACATGCTATACCTTCTGCCTAGAATAGCACTTTGGTTCCATCTCTAACTAGCAAAGTACCAAACCTATAGAAATTACTTCAGATACCTGGATGGTAGTTTAGCCTTATCTGTGTCAGTTCATCAGAAATCTGATACCTGCCTGCCCTTCTCAAAAGTCACCATACACAGAATCATGTTATCTACAAATTGGGGTGTTTTAACTTTTTCCTTCCTATTTGTAGCCCTGTCCTTCTGTTGTCTTATTGCTCTAGCAAGCAATGGGAATGGTGAAAGTGAATATCCTTGTCTTGTTCCTGACCTGATCTTAGTGGGAATCCTTCAAGTTTTTCTTCATTCACCATAGTAGTGACTATGGGTTTGTCATAGATAGCCTTTAATATGATAATATGTCCCCAACTCATGCCTAGCCTTTCCAGGGTCTATTTTTATCATGAAGGGATGTTGCATTTTGCCAAAGGACTTTTCTGCACCAATTGAAATAAACATGTGATTTCTGTTTATATGGTGAATTACATTTATTGATTTATATATGTTTAACCATCCCTGAATGAAGCTATCTCGTGTTCTTGAATTCTGTTTGCAAGTATGTTATTGAGAATTTTAGCTTCTTTGTTCACTGGGGAAATTGGCCAGTGATTCTCTTTTGTTGTTGTTGCTGCTGAGTCTTCATCTGCTTTTGGTATCAGGGTAATACTAGCTTCATAAAGAGATTGGAAGTGCTCCTTCCTTTTATGTTTTATGGAATAGTTTGAGTAGCTCTGATGTTAGTTCTCCTTTGATGGTCTAGTAGAGTTCTACATTTAGTCCATATGTCCTGAGCTTATTGCAGTTCCTGTTTGTTTATACTGTGGTCAGTAATTAATGCAGAAACACACAACTGGTCAAGAAAACACACAGAAAAATTGTGTCTGTGGAGTGTTCCACCACAAAAGTGAAGTCTGTGTCATATTCCCTCCACCATCAGGCATCATCATGGAAGGGGGTAGAAAGATTTTAAGAGCCAGAGTTGGAAAGGACAAACGTGAAACTATGTCTTCTGGACATGACTGAAAAGCTACACTCATGAACTAAAGCAGTTGTGATTATCTGCACAACACCTGCTCAAAGTCCAACCAGTCAACATTGCAGCATTGATGGGACAGGGACTCATGAGTCTCCACCCCTCTGGGGGAAGGAAAGCCAGTTTTCATAATTTAACCTCTATAGTTAAATTATGCTCCATGGATGGCCTCACACCTATGAGTATTTGAGCAGCACAAATTGAACTTGATAGGTTATTTAAAAATTAAAACAACTCCAGGCAGTGGTGGCGCACACCTTAGGGAGGCAGAGGCAGGTGGATCTCTGTGAGTTCAAGGCCAGCTTGGTTTACAGAGTGAGTTCCAGGACAGCCAGGACTGTTACACAGACAAACCCTGTCTTGAAAAACAAACAAACAAACGAACAAAAAACAAGGACATGAAGTTGGGAGGGGATGGAGGGTAGTTGTAAATCTGGACGTGGACGGAGTTAGGGGAAGAATATGAGTATGATCAAAATACATTGTATACGTGGATGAAATTATCAAAAAGGAAATAAAACACTATTTAAAAAAGAATCAACATGCTAAACCGTGAATATGTAAAGGACAAGGGCCATATCTCGCAGACATTTATATGCCTATTGCATTGCATTGTCCCTTTATCATAACACGGTAGTTTGCTACCCAATAATTTTTAACAAATGAATCAGGGACTTACAGATGTGCATGGGGTTTGTTGTTGCTGCTGCTGCTGTGGGTGGATGAGTGGGTGAGTAGATTTAGAGCCACTTAAGCAAACTTACTCAAATAAATGCTAAATCTCGGGGGGGAGGCAGAGTTGAAAGGTTGTGATCATTGTAACTGGAGTACATAGAGACACTAAGGAAATGAGTTTACCATGAAAGGAATAGTTATCCTATGTTTATTTTTGCGAACAAAAATAATTCCTGTTCTTAGCTCACACACTGCACAAAGTAAATTTTGGTAAGGTCTTTTGGCTGGTGGAGATACATAGTAGATTGTTTTAAATGAGGAGTACTTATTGGAAACAGATTGCCATCGGAAAGAGGGGCTGTACAAAATGTTTAACATTTATTAAAGCAAGTATAAGTTAAATATTAAAGTAGCAGGCAAACACTGTAGGAGAATCTCATAGAAAAAATTAAGCTTCCTAATATTTAACAAAAGCACCACAAAAAATTGGTCATTCATGCTTTGGTTATCTTGACCTCTACTGTATTAAACATTGGTAACAATATGGAAATTTTAAAGTTTATTTTCACTCAGTGAAATCAGCTTAATGCTTACATGCCTAAACTTAGGATAACAGGAAAAAAAGATGAACATAAATGATACAATTTCTTCTTTCCTACAACATAGTTAATACCTAGTTCAGTTTTCATCATATAAAACCTACCTAGGAAAGTACTGCATATATGCATAGATATTATATATATGATTATATATATATATGAATTTTATATGAAGAACTGTTTGTTTCCATTGCACAGCTGAGCTATTTTGCTACTTATAAAATGATTTCAGAAGAGATTCTAGAAAGCGATATGTGTAGACTTATGTGGATATATTTAAGGTGTAGTTTCATAGTATGATGAGCCTATAAGTAAAAGGCACAGTGACTACTACAGGATTAAAAGCTAGATCTAACAAATGCCAATAGCACTTTAACTATGTTTCTGCATTTGAAGGATATGGAAATTTTGTCATTCTACAAAAATTTTTATAGCCGGGGTGACAGCAAATAAATGCCAACACTGGGGAGAGAGAGAGTCAGGTAGAGACAGCCTAGCCTACATAACGAGTTCTAACCCAGCCAGGGCTATGGAGTTTCTGTTGTATGGTAAAGGTATTTGTTGAACATAATCTCACCGTTTTTGCAAGGAATGGTGTAAAATATTACTTACTAATCAATTTTCAAGACAGATTCAACAGCACTTTCCACACAACTGGGTACAATGAGAGGTAAAGTCTTTGATTACTATTTCAACAATAACCATTAGTATAAGTCAGACTGAAAATTAGGATTGGCCCAAAGATTTCAGTACTAACATGATTATTTATTGCTTAAAAGTTGGCTCTGCATGGTCCCAGTTCAATGACAATTCAAGACCCCGGAAAGATACTGAACAGCTTAATCTATTTGCCACAGAAATTTGAAAATTTGTTTAAAGCTATTTAAAAGCATTCTTGCTACTTTTTGGCAGTGCTAGGTAAACTTGGCTCATCATGGAGCTGGGGTAATCAAAGAGTGAGCAAATGATAATTTAGGTCCTTAGGCAAACATACAAGCTTTGAAGCTACAGTATTTCTAATTGCATGCCTAATGGCTGATTGACATGCTTCTGAGGTTAGACAATTACCTCAAAGTACTACCATTAGCTGTTGATTGTTTACCAGTGACCTTCAATTCCTCCACAAAGAACTCTGAGTCACAAACTGACAATTCTCTACCAGAGTTCATGAGGTATCTTTCTACAATGTAGATTTAACTCAGGATTGAAGAAAATATACTTCATATTTACTTGAATGTATATTATACTTACATGCTGTAAATATGTGCTATAATATTTATATACCATAGATGCACAGACATATGCATATATTCTTCTAAAGTAGAAGACATTCTAAGACTTAAGACTGTCCTGCCCTTTTCTGCCTTGAGAAAGGCAGGGGTAAAGGAACCATTAGGAAGTATGGAAAAACTTAAAAAGCACTTCCCTAAGTTATGGCCACTTTTATGGAGTGCTCTTCTCTTTTAGGCCTGCTCAGAACTCTCTGCTTACCTCCTAAACATCAGCTCAGAAGTCATCCTCCACAATTTCGCCATATTTTTTTTTAATTTCGCTATATTTTAAGGAAAAACTCTCTCTCTTCTGTGGCTGCAGTGACTTTCATAAATGACCTTATTATAGCATTGATTCCATTGGTGTATTAAGTTTTATTTCCTCACTAAACTGTGAGCCTCAAAACAACATCTACTAGATTATTTAGATGCCCAATGCTATGTACAGTATTTGATTAATACAAGAACTCAGTGAATTATTGCTAAATTGATGAATGGATAAGTGGGTGGGTGATAGGATGAACAAACAGGAAAAGTATATCCATTCATCAAGGTCTACCTACCTCAACAAGACTCTGAACTCCTTTGCTAATGTTCTGTTTGAGGCATCTGCATATAGTAATAGGTGTTCACTGTGTTGTTTTCAACTTATGTGTCAGCTATGACCTAGTTTTAATATGGAAAAATTGTACTGTAATCTACTTCATTAAAAACTTCATAAAGTTCATAAAAATAAAGTATTGAACGAAATCAAACTAATTGTAATATACAGGTATTTTCTCACTCTTACAAAGGACATCTCCAAAAACCCTATGGCTAGTGTCATATCTTAAGATGAAAAATTGAATACCTTTTTTCTAAAATCAAAGACATGACAAGGATGTTTATTCTCATCACTTCTAGTTAATGTTGTACTGGAAGTTCTAGCCAAAAATATTGAAAAAAAGACAACTAGTTTTGAAATGAAATGATACTGTCCTTATATGTAGACAATATGATCTTATAAGTCATTGGAAAGTTACAAAGCAATTGCAAGAACTAGTAAGTCACTATAACTACTTCACAGGATGTTAGATCACTTATGAAAATCAATGCATATTCCATATTAAGCATTCCATATACTCTACCACTGAGATTCATCCATGCCTCATTTTCTTACTTTTTTATTGTCCTCACAAATTTATGTCCTCACATTTGTATGATGTAAGATCTTTTTGACATGCTAAAATAATTATTTAAATTTTCATTGATAGTAATTCCAATTCAAAAATTAAATAAACTGGTTAAAACTCAAAATAATCATATTCTTATATAGTAATAATAAGTCATCAAAAACTTTAAAACATTATAATAAATAACATCAAAATTTTGCAATATTAAAATCTCAGGTTTCCCAAACTAAAATTTATGTACACAAATGACACAAAATATCTAAAGCAACTTTGACAAAAAAAGAAAAGTTGAAAGACTTAGGCTATCTGATTTCATGATGTATTAGAACGTTATAATAATCAAGGCAGTGTTTTATAAAAATCCCAGTATAAAAGAGAGAAGAGGATACAACATACCACCCTTAAACAAAAAGCTATTTATAATCGATTTATGTTGGGAGATGGAAAATCAGTTTTGTTCAATGAAACAACACTGGATATATCAAACACACTTCGGGACATATCTATGCTCAGTAGTAGAGAGCCTACACAAATCAGACACCATGTTTTTCAGTGGCTTTTTCCTTTTTCGTTTTTTTTTTAAGAGAGGAAAATATCATAGAGTTGGGGACGAAGAGAATGGGGGAGGATCTGGAAGTAATTTAGGAACAGGAAAAGAATATAATAGAAATAAACTGTGAAACTCTCAAAGAAAGAAAAAGGAAACTGAAATACATAATTTATATTAAAATAAAATATTTGCCTAGCACATATTTGACTTATATCAAGATTATTGAATGAACTATTAAAACCTGAATAATAAATAAATATCTCATTATTTGAAAATGAGCAAAAGGCTTGAACAGACATTTCTCCAAAGAAATGTATGAAAAGATTTTCAGCACATTAGTCTTTGGGGAAACACAAACTAAAACAACACTGAAGAGGACTGAAGAGATAGATAGCTGTATTTGGAAAGTGCTTGCCATGCAATGAAGAGGGCCTAAGTTCAGTACCCAAGCAGCTGCTTAAAAGCCAGCGTTTTGAAGAACCTCCACACTGATTTCCATAGGATGCACAGTTTGCACTCCCTCCAGCAGGAAGTAAGTGTTCCTCTTTACTCACATCCATACCAGCATTTGCTATCATTTGTTTTGCTTTGGTGTTGGTTTTGGTTTTGTTTTCGGGTTTGATTTTGGTTGTTTTTCTTAGCCATTCTGACTGGGGCAAGATGGAATTTCAAAATAGTTTTAATTTGCCTTTCCCCAGTGGCTAAGGATGTTGAACATTTAAAAAAATGTTTATGAACCATTATATTTCTTCTTTTTCAGATCTATTTCCATACCATAATTATTAATTTTGTTTGTTTGAGTGATTTCTTTGTGGTTTTATGTGTATGTTCATTTTTTTTACTTCTTTGCATACTCAAGACACTGTCATATGTATAAGAGGTAAAGGTTTTTCCCTTTCTGTAGGCTACCTATTCATTCAAATGATGATGTCCTTTGCTGTATTGAAACTTTTCAGTTTCATGAGGTCCCATTTTTCAATTATTGGTATCATTGCCTGTGTTACAAGTATCCTATTCAGAATGTTATTTTCTTTTTTTATTTATTTTTATTTTTTATTAAAAATTTCCACCTCCTCCCCTCCTCCC
>LOEQ01004280.1:111392-126874 GCA_001685075.1 Bramus lutescens
ATGGCAGGGCAGAGTATACGTAGACAGGGATACTAAACTGAAAGCAGAGAGAAAGAAGGCAAAGTTAGGCAGTTGCCATGTAGCTGCTGAAGGAGAAAGATACCAGAACCTTACTGGTAAACCACAAGCCTCATGGCAAAATATAAAATGATAGATATGGGTTAATTTAAGATGTTAGAGCTCACTAGGACTATGCCCAAGCCATTGGCCAAACAGTGTTGTAATTAATAAAGTTTCTGTGTGATTATTCGGGTCTGGGTGGCCGGGAAACAAAAGTACAGTCTCTGTTTCTGTTATCCTCTCTTATTCCCACTCCTGATGACTCCATTCTTCCTCCAAGCTAGTCCCCCTCCAACTTTCATGTCTACTTTATGATACACTGAGTTTAATTGGGCTTGATTTACTGGACTATGGCAACTTGCCAGAGGCTATACTTCTGAAGAAAACAACTCTCCTTCTCCCAACAGCCATTAACTGCCAATAGTTCCTCAGGGAGGGGGTTGGAATCTCATGAGCCTCTCCCCATACATAATGGAATATTGAAGGACCCAATCTTGTGTTGATAACCACAGCTACTATATGTTCATATATATAATGGGCATGTCATATACAGAAGGCAATATTTCATAACACTCTTCCCCATCTTCTAGCTCTTACATTCTTTCTGACCCCATTTCTAAGATGTTTCCTGGACCTTGGAGAGAGTAATATAGAGTCCTGTTTAGGAATAAGCACTCAACAGTTACTTTTATCTACACTTTAGCAAGTTATGAGTCACTGCACTAACTTCTACCTACTGAACCGAACCAAACGTTCTCTAAAGACTGAGAGACCACTAGTCTATAGATATCAGTATACATACTTAGAAGGCAGTTTAGGTACATGTTCATTTAGAAAAACATCAGTATAGTAAGCTTCCCCCTAGGGCCTGTGACTTCCCCAACCATGGGCTTTTGACTGGGTTTCGACTACCAGGCATGCATTTCCTTCTGTAGGGTAGGCCTCAAATCCAATCAAAAAGCTATTGGTTGCTGTCAACTATTGCACCAGTGAACATATCTTATCTTAATGGTCAGGGTTTTTTTGTGTGTGTAGGGTGGCAAAGACCATTGATGATAATTTTTCTCCCTGAACAGCCTGCATAGCAACTTCCAGTACTATAAATGTTAGCCAGCAGGGAGGATGCTTCTAACTCATTTTCAGATTGATTCTGTGTGTCCTCTAACCTAAGTATGTGCTGTATTCAGCAATAAGGTCTTAACCATCTAGTTCTAACAGGTAACCAAGAGCAATGGCAACAACCTGTATTGTTTTAGAAGAGTCTGGGGGCTTTCTGGAAAATGACTATTTCAAGTGGATCAACCTAAGTGTTTTTAAATGTGATATGATTAACCATCTATAGAATACACATATTCATTTATTGTTTGATAGTTAATCAGTGAATGTATCCTCCTAGATGTCTGTGCCTTAAGGCTACTAGATATAATTGTTTAACACAAACAATAAATCATGGGTATTTGAAGAAAGTTTGTGTAGACTGTTAGGGTTTTCTTGGGTCCAACCCAGTTTTTAACTAGAAATTCACCAGACATGAGGACTCTGGGATTATTATTTTTTACAAATGACAATAGAATGTTTCAAAATAATGTACTTAAAATAGCAATATCTAACACTTATTGAGTATGTATTACATGAAATGGTTACTGTGATGATCCTACAACTGCTTTATGAGCAAAGTGCTATTATCATCCCTGTTTTCAAATGAGGAAATTAAAACTTAAGGAACTTGTTCAAGGTTACACAGATAGCAAGTGATAGCATTGGGTTTAGAATCACTCAAGTCTAAAACTCTGTCCACTGTTTACCTTAGGCACATCTTTTAACCTCAAGGATATGCTTAAGTTATGATTATTGTTAGTGAAAGCAGACCCATTCACTTAAAAACATATTATATTGCTATAAGCAATGGTTATAAGACATTAGAGGACCATATATTAGAATGAGGACCTGTTAATGCAAGACTTAATTTTTTCAGATACATTACTGTATAAAAACTTAGTAATTGAGTGATAACTAGTTTAGGTTTTCCTTTAAAACTAACAGAATAGAAAAAATAATCTACTGTTGTTTTTCATTGAACTGAGTCTTATAGAGCACATGTTCTGATGGAGGTTGGTAAAGATAGTGGATTAGTGTGCACTTTATCATGACTTAACTCCTAGAAGAGAGTTGACATATATGACACCTCAGGGTTGGGTTCTCCCCACTCTAGAAACAAATTAAAAGCAGAACAAAAGTAAGAAATATGACAAAATCTGATGCATATGATAATAAAGTCCAAGGGGTAATAGAAAATCCAAGGTTAGTTCTGGATAGCCATCAGCAATGTGGGAGGAGAATTAGAAATTTGTGGCAAACCCCAGAAGTTTGTGGACAAATGTAACCTAAGGGGTTTCTCATAGCTATTCAGAGTGGAATAGAGAGGCTTTGGAGATTAACAAGTTTCAACCCTACATGATTAGAATAGTAATGATTCCATGATTGGAAAAGTGGGAGTAATGATTCCATTCATTGGAAAAGTGGAAGGAAAGATGAGCTCAGATTTTAGATATATTGAATTTAAGGTAAAGAAGGACTATCTTTTGAAAGACAGCTAGTTGGTTTCTTATGTTTGCTATAGCTAACATAAGACATATCTACTTATTAATTTTACAGATGGCCCTCCTGAATTTCTTCTTTCCTGATGAAAAGGCATATTCTGAAGAGGAAAGTAGGCGTGTTCGCCGCAATAAAAGAAGCAAAAGTGGTGAAGGAGCAGATGGTGAGTCTACTCAAGTGATCCTTTATCACTCTGACTTTTGAAATGTTAATAAAAACCCTCTTTAGCGCTCTTGTGTTATCCAAAGATCACTGGTTTCTCCAGCCTGCCCTGCTGATCAGGCCTTTGCCATAGAACTAACAATGGAAGGGTCCTCTAACCCCAGATACCCTCAGTCCCTTTTCAGTATGCTTGGAGGAACATGGTAGCCAAGGGCCATGGTAGCATTTATGTCCCTAAAGGGCACTCTTCCTAAAGACTTCCTCTCTCCTGAGGACATACTATATTTGCCATGTCCACCAAGATAATTTAATCCTATTTTTGGAACTGATAGTGTTTTGCCAGTCTATCATTTATATGATGCATTATTTCCAATGATAATTATAACAATTTTGGTATCTGTTACTATGTTCAAATATAAACTAAAGCATGTATCATTACTCTGTAAGCTCCTTGAGGACAAGGATCCAGTTCTTTTTATAAGACCTTAGAATTTGGTCTAATATTTGCCTCACTGTTTGTGTTGTAATAGAACTCGACGGTGTTTACCATCCCTTCAGCTAGGCCGTGATTTGCCCATGAAAACCATTGCCATTGTGGGTGTAATAGCTTTGAGTTAACTAGTAGTACATTCAGTTGGATGACAAAATGTTGAGGTAGCTCCTTGGCAAGGTCTTTGAATCGCTGTATTTCAATGTTACTCTGTTAGTTGACAGAACACTACTCCTTGGCCAGAGGTTTATAAGAAACATAGCTCTGCGCTGTTGAAAAGTCGTCTGGATTCAAATACAGTGTGTCTGGCTCCATCTGCTGATGATATGTATCTATAGGGGGTTACAAAGCAATATGATTTTAGAAAGATGAAAATGAGATTTTTAAGCTGACATTTGTCAATGTGAGTAGGGGCCAATGATTGAAGCAGTTCCAAAAAGTGGAATCAACTGAAGATACGGGGCTAGTACTGCCTTAGAGTTAAGAATAAAGAGTACCTGGGGATCATAGAATTGTCTACAATATTTAACCTTTCACCTAAGAGGCTATAAAACCATTTCTTTAGATGTGATGAGTGTCTCATTTAGTTAAAAGGTGACAAGCCAATCCAAGTCTCCTTTTGAAAGCCATTCTTGTTATTCTGCCAACTATGTACTGTGTTTATCCAACACATCCTTCAAATATTTACTGAGTAAATACAGCCAATTTATATCATACTCGGCTACAAGCAGTAAGAATATCTGTGTTTGTTTGGTTAATGTCTATATTCTTACTGCCTAGAAAAGAACTTGGTACATGACAGACCTCAATGAGTATTTCTTGTTCCCCAGGGGGCTTTACTTCGATAGCACAGATAAATAGAAAACAAAGCTTGTGTTGATAAGTGCTGTGAGGAAAACTGCAGCAATGAGACAGGGAGATTGGTAATAATAGAGTATACTATACGGTGATCAAGGGCGGGCTCTGTGATAAGGGAGCAGTTGAGAAGGACCTGAGTGAAATGAAGGTAAGCCAAGTAGATTGATTCCTGAGGGGGAAAAGCAACCAGAATCAAAACAAAACAAACCTCCCCTGAAACAGAGAGGGTACCAGTGATGAATACAGTCAAAGTGCATGGCATACTTAAAGAAATTGTCTTTCTGAAACTAGTCAAAATGTACAATGAATATATATTAGTATTTTTAATTAAAAAGACCAAAACATAAAAGAATTTATTTAGGCCTGTTAAATTTGGGTTGCCTGTTTAGACTGCCAAACAGATATAATTCAACATCACTATCTCAAGATAATGAGCTGACTCTGTTTTATACAAATAAAGAAAAAAATGAGTCTATCAGCAATTAATATTAAATCCATAGTTATTTGATATGTTACAATACAAATTAAGATACCTATCTCACGTTTCCCTCACAAGTGTCAAAGAAAAGTTATTTGCCTTAAGTAGTTAAGAAATTATTTCAGAAAGAAAACATTTTTCAAAGATTCAAAACAGGAAGAAGGGCCAGCAGGATGGCTCCACAGTTAGAGGTGCTTACTACAAGCCTGACAGTCTGAGTTCACCCCAAGGGTCCACATGGCAGAAGGAAAGAACCCATTTCTGCAAGATGTTCTCTGACCACCACTTGTTTCTTAACAGGTGCATGTGTTATACACACACACACACGCACACACAGAGACACACAGACACTAAAAACAGAAACTTTTAAAACATAGCAGGAAACAACAGTTCTAAATTTGTTTTAGTTTTGTAACCTATAATCCTCAGATTGCTTCAATTCCCCAGCTAGTTTACAGTTATTCAGTAAGTTTTCTATACACAAATGAAAACAATAAAAACATGAACAAGGCCTCAGGGAAGCTTACAGAGAAATTTTGGTAAAGGAGCTGATAGATTTATAGGCAATAGATAAGGGTGAGCACATATAGGGTAATGTGGCATGTTCCTAGATTTTCATGTAAGATTGACAGCATTTCTCCCCAAAAGAGAGATTATTAGCTGAGGAAATATTTCCGTAATATTGACCTGTAGGCAAGTCCATGAGGTATTAATGATTAAGGATTGATGTGGGAGAGCCTAGCTCACTGTGGACAATGCCACTTCTGGGCTGGTGAGCAAGCAAGTTGAACAAGCCATGAAGAGCAAGCCACTAAGTAGCATTCTTTCATGGCCTCTGCTCCAGTTCCTACTTCCAGGATCCTGACCTGACTACCTGTCCTGACTGTCCCACAGTCATGGAGTGTGACCTGAGAGTTGGAAGAAGAAATAAATTCTTTTCTCCCCAAGTTGCTTTTCATCATGATGTTTTATTATACCAACAGAATCCAGAACTAAGACACTGACTTTCCTGCTCCATTGGTCTCTTAAACTAGGTGATTAGAAGCATAATATAAGCACTGTCGATCTTGCCTTCAAGAGAAAAGCAGAGCCATAAAGATGGCTCAAAGAGTAAAGGCACTTGCTGCCAAGCCTGAAGACCTGAGTTTAATGTTCTGTGCCTGCATTTGATAGGAGGAGAGAACTGACTCCTAAAATTTGTTCTCTTCCCTTCACACGTGTGCATGTGCACACACGTGCGCATACACACACACACACATATATATGCATATTTTATATATATGGAGAGGGAAGGTGGGGCTGGAGAACTGGCTCAGCAGTTAAGAGCATTTGCTGCTCTTATGGAGGACCTAGGTTTAATTCCCACACTGAGCAGCTCACAATCACGTGCAACTACTATTGCAGCTGATCTGACAACCTCTTCTGACCTCTGAGGGTATGTCCATGCATGCACTGTACTACATTACACTCAGGTACACACACATACATGTAAAATTAATTAATTAACATAATAAATATTAACTTCTCTTTTAAAAATACATCTGTCTCCAGGATGTATTTCTAACCCACAATTTGAAAATGTTTGGATTCATCTGTTTCTCAATCCTGAGTACTCTAAGTGAAGGCATTGATTCGTAAATAGCAGTCACAAACACAAGGTTATTTTCTCTCCAATATAAATCTTGTGATGTTATAGCAAATCTTGAAAATTAATTTCTTTTTGTTTTAAATTTAAATTTTTTATTAGCATAGATGCTTTTCCTGCAAGTATGTTTGTCTATGCACCATGTGTGTGCAGTTCCCATGGAGATCAGAATTGGTGTCAGGTCCCCTGAAACTGGCAATACAGAATGTTATTAGATGTCATGTGGATGCTGGGAATTGAACCGCGGTTGTCTGCATGAGCATCCAGCTTCTGTTCTACATATCTATATTAAATTCATTTCTCTTGAGTTGCTCATAATTTTTCTGAATAGTTTTTGAGTATCTGAGATTTTGGGGTCATTGTTGTTCTATAAGAAAAACATGATAATTTCCTGGTATCTGCTGAGGCACAATACATGCAGAAATCTGTGTCAATATTTCCTGAATAAGCCCATTCTCTGAAGTCATAATTGCTCTGAGTGACTTGCTTAGCCATCTCTTGCAGGGAACTACATGAACTATAGAATGTATTCAGGAACTTGTGAGGTCTTAAAATCTGATAATGTATACCAAGGATTATCAAGGAGTTTCCATAGTTTACAAATATTATTTTTAAACATTTCGTTCTCTTCCTATAGGAGCAACCTCAGGAATCAATGAAAAAAATCAATTAATGTCTCTCCACAGCCTTCTTTCCCTAGTATTCCTGTCTTCCTAAGTGAAAGAGAAGTGCAGGATAGTATGATAGGAAAGGTACTCTAGCAAGTTGCAGTCTGTAGATTCTAATCCTGATATCCCCACTATATTATCTGCCTGTGATCACATTTCTCTGAGCTTCCATTTTCTTGCTTATAGAATTGCAACAATGAACCTGGCTTAAGTCATGCAGTTAATGTATTGATCCAAAGTGTGGATGTATTAAAAAAATAACCTTTGGAAATTACTAAATACTATGTTCTCTCAAGCATTGTTATTACTCTAGTAGACAACAATTATAATTCAGCAGTGATGCTGTATTTCAGCAAAATGTTCTTTCTTCTCATTGGTGTTATTCCTTAGAATAGTCCAAAGGAGCCATGGGGTAGAAGACTCTAAGCCTTAGATTCTGGCCTACCTCATCACAATAAACGATTGATCCCAGCTGCACATTTTTCCATGTCATTTCCTCACTCTACCTGTCCATCTGTGTCCATCTGTCTACCTATAATGTGTGTGTGTGTGTGCCCATCCGTCCATCCGTCCATCCATCTTGGAAATTTTTCTTATTTGATATTTACTTTTGGGCTGATCAAAGAAGTTAGTATTTTTTCCTACTATTATAAATGAGTAAGCAGAATAAATAAATTAAGATCGAAATGTATCCTTTGTTTTTTATTTCTTAAAAATAACAATGTAATGGTGTATGGCTACCATTAAATTGATACAGCTGGACATGAAAAGTTATGGCATCAGAGAAAACACATGTTTTCTCTATACAATTGTTAGCTAGTATTAAAAATTGCCCTTATTCTGGAAATGCTATTTTATTTATTGCTTTTCAGTGCTCCATCAATGGACTACTGTCAAATGAGAGAGACTCAAATCATTTTGATAACTGATAGAGTTTTGGAAGCTTATTTACAGGGTGAAATTTAAGCCTTTGAAAACTTGCCATGTGTGGACTTGAAGAGGATTGTTGATTTCAGCTGTAGACTCCCCAAGGTTGCCTGCTGTTTATGACTGCCAACAGCTTAAGGGCCCACATCAGAACACTCTAGAAAGTGGCTTTATATCAAATAAGACATTAAACAAGCCAAAATATCTTAACTTGCTCATAGCAAAATAGCCTTTAAAGCTATTTTCTTTGATAGAACTAGCCCCACAGTAAATTATCTCAATAGGGCATCACCATTAACACTTGGTTAACAAGAATTTTTGAATAACAACTAATTTTTAGAATATCAAGAAGACATTATTATTCTAGGCTCTGTAGTTGGCATAGCTACCACACTCCAATTCTTGTTTTNAGTTTAGCTGAATATATGAAGTTAAAGTTTAAGTTGTTTGTCTCAGAAGACAAATATGTTTGCTTTCTGTTGTTTGCAGTTCCTAAATTTTATATTACTACATAACATCATGAAGACACATATGATATGAAAGTAAAAGTAAATGTCTAGGAGGCCAAAGAGCAGTGACAGGAGTGGAGAGAAGTAAGAGGAAGGAGAATAGGAAGGCATGGTGGGCAGAATCTACTCAACATACAGTATATATTTGTATAAAAACCTAAAAGGTAAATTCAAATTTTTATAGAAGTTGAAGTTTCTTAAAAATATTCATTGAATTATTTTTTTGACAATGCAATGTGGAGAATTAAACCTAGGGGTCTCACGCATGCTAGACTAACATTCCACCACTGAGCTACAGCCAGATCTCCTGGTCATAGGGTTTTTATAATTATAAAAACAGTACACATTCATTGTAAAACAAATTACATGTAACCAAGAGCCAGGCATGTTAGTACATGCCTGTTGTGCCAGCTGTATTGGAGGCTATCATTCATATTCAGGAGTTTGAAATGAGTTCACACAACACAGCCATATCTGTCTCAGATCAATAAATAAACATTAATTAATGGTTTTCGCAGTACAGAATTAGGTAAAGTAAGCTGAATATGCCATCCCAACTAGAAAAAATGCTATAAAGGTAGTTTGCCTGAAGGGACAATGAGCCCAGATGTCCTGAGGTTCTCTAAAGGTCCATCCAATCTCTTTTCAGTATAGCTGTTTGTTCCTCAGTATTAGGGAGATTTGTGATCTCTAAGCCAAGAGACTTGGATTCTAATCACAATGTCATTAATAGTTTACCAATAACTCCTATTTAACATCTTCCACCTTAGTTTATTCTTATGGGTTAGAACTATTAGTTCTAGCTGAAGTTCTGCGATAGATGTTAGAGATTCAAAACCTTGTAAGGATTTTTTTTCAAGTATTTGCAACTCTATAAATTCTAATAATTGTATACCATGCTGAGAAAACTCTAGTGGAATAGGTAATTTACTGATGAGAATTTATCATGCTCCTCAAAAATACAGGGATAATAAAAGGATGCTGAATTACTACAAGAGAAAGTCTCATTATTTCCTTCCAGTTCTGATGCAATTTCTAACTATTCCTGATTTCTATAATATTGTAATAATATCTAGGCTAGCTTTAACCAATTAGATGGTGTCTGAACGATTAAAGACTCAGGATTTTTCTTTGCATGGTCAATGAATCTTTTCATTAGCATCCATGAAGAGGCTCAGTAAGGAATAAAAGCATGCAAATGGATTTAAGAAGTGAAGGATAAGAATGTTAATCTGTCAGCTAAGTGGTGAAGTGTTTCTGTATGGCTCCTCAAAATATCGTAAACAGATGTAGATGTGTAGGCAGAAGACGTCTGTTGGCTCACCCTGCCTTATTTAGATTCTACTTCTTAACCTTCTAAGCCTTTTTGGCCTGAAAAGTTAAGGAACTTCTATACATTGTTGTTGTTGTTGTATATGTTGTTGTTGTTGTTGCTGCTGCTGCTGTATTAATTAATTTAGTGCATGTTTACTATTAAGTACAGTGTTTATTGCTCATTGCTCTAGATACTAGGAACATAGTGGTGAATAAGATTAGCCCTTAGATCCCCTTTACCAAATTCACAGTAGATGATTATAATGTAGAATACTAAGTAGTACAATGAGGTAAGCATGGAGCATTATTAAACACACTGATACCTGATCTAAACTTAAGTCAAAGAAAGTCCCCTAATGAGGGTAACTGAACTACAACCCGAAAAATGCCAGAAGTAGCCAAATGAAGACTTGGAATAAATTTTAAAAGTTTTGCATTAAAAAGTCAACTTGACTCATGAGACAACGTAGAGGACCCTAAGAGAGACATGTGTATCTAAATAGGAAGAAGAAAAAGACAAGACCTCCTGAGTAAACTGGGAGTGTGGGGGTCACAGGAGAGGGTAGGAGGGAAGAGAGGAGGAAGGGAGGGGAGTGGAGAAAAATGTATAGCACAATAAAAACAATAAAAAAGATAAAAAGAAACTGAAAGAATGATGTTGGAGGTATGTTTCCCTCCAATTCTACCTTCTCTGGGGTTTTTATCATGAAGGCATGTTGAATTTTGTCAAAGGCTTTTTCTGCATTATTGAAATGATCAGGTAGTTTTGTCTTTAAATCCATTTATATACTTTACTAATTCATTGACTTCTATATTGAACACTTGAATCTTTGGGATAAAGCCAACTTGATCATGGCAGATGATCTTTTTAATATATGCCTATATTCAGCTTGCAGGTATTTTATTGAGGATTTCTACAACTATGTTCATCAGAGGTATTAGCCTGTAGTTTTCATTCTTTGTTGCATCTTTCCCTGGTTTGGATATTGAAAAACCTCTGTGGGAGTTTGTTCCTAGAAGAAACCAATTCTCTCTGTCTCCACATCCATTCACCTTCTGTAGCTCTTCATATAGGTGTGGAACCACATGAAATTTCCCCTGCTGGCATTGGCATGTCAGTATACTGATCTTGTTCAGACAACTATATTGTTGAGTGTTCATAAGTGCATTTCCTATGTCATATCCAGGGGCTATGATCTACTAACATGTGCCCTGGGCCTCTGTCTCTTACAATCTTTCCACCAATATCTTCCATGATTTTCCCTGATCCTTAGGTTTAGGGGTTGCATTGCAGATGTAACAGTTGGGCATCCCACAATCACTTACTCTCTGCACTTTGACTAGTTTTGTATCTCTGTAATAGTGTTGCAAAATTAAATTTCTTTGATGAGAGGTTAAAGGTACACTTACCTGTGGTTTTAAGGATAGGCCTTTAGAAAACAGTAAGAAATTGTTTTGGTTTAGGAAACAGGTAGTAGTATATTCTCTGGGTCTATGATCTTTCTAGCCATTGGTAGTTAACTAACTTTACAGTGCCAGGTATGAATTCCCTCCTATTGAACAGGCCTTAAGTCCAATTATACAGACGTTGGTTATCCCTGAGATAAAAGTGCCACTACTTCACCACTGTGGATATCTTGTAAGTTCAATTATTGTTGTGGTTCATAAGCTTTACAAATCGGTGTGATTATTGTTTGCTTTTTTTCCCATTTGTAATGTAGCACCTACTGATACTATGAAAGCCACTTCTCAGGGAAGAGGCTTCCAGGTCCAGCTTGATCTCTCCAAGTCCCATGTCCAAAGCTGTGTGTTGTCTTTAGTAATTGAGCCTTACCTTCAAATTATGAGAGGCAACCAAAGGCAATGGCAGTAGCCTATGTTTTGGGGGTCTTCTTAGACTAGACATATGCACATAAAAGCAAAGCTAAATGCACTCAGTAGGTTATATATAGATGTGTGCATATATACATATGCATATATAATGATAATAAATAAGAGATCATGAATTTGAGGAGGAAGAACTAAGGGGAGATGGAAGAGCTGAAGTGGTGTACATGTAATGCTCATGTATAAAATTTTCAAAATAATCAACCCAATTTCTTTAAAAGGGAATAAGAAGCTTCAGGCAGCTTTGAGGACCTGGACTTCCCCGGTGTCATTCACCATCCTGAGCACCATGGTCTAGGCTAATGGCCATTGCTCATGTTACCACAGGGGTCATAGGAACAATGAGTCTTGAGATCTGAGGGCTGTACTAAGACAGTCCTGTCCCTCACCGGTCCCCAGATAACTGACCCTGCCCCTTGCTCGATACTATAGCAAGAGAGCTAGTGCTGATCACCAGTGTGAGAGCTGACCCCAACATTCTGGAGAGATAGTCCCATCCTGCACTGAAAGTGTGGGAGAGGTGATTCCAATGGCATGGGCCTAGGAGAGCTGGCTCTGCTCCTCACCTGAGGGGGTGATCCCAATAGCCTAGACCAACCAGCTCAACTCTCACCAAGACCCACATCCTGGGCCTTGGGTCATCCCACCCTAACCACTGCCTCATCTTTGACCTACTGGAGTACATGAAGGGACTGGTCCTGCCAAACGATAAGCGCAGGATCTTCATGATTTGAGGCAACAACAGGATATCTGAGAGTTTTGATGAAGGCCCAGCCCAGTGATGACAATGTGCCAGAAACCAGAGGTCTTGAGGCAGACCAACAATTCATTGCAATGAACATTTTGTTTGTTGGGCTGGTTGGACAAAAGGGGTGTGACTCAGATGGCAAAAGGGGTGTGGCTCCAGATGACATTAGGATGAATGAAGAGGTGTTGAAAAGATGGAGGAGCATGGTGGGTTTTTTGGTTGTTTTGCTTTTAATTAATTTGGGGGGCATACTGCAGGGGTGAGGAGCAGATATGGAGGGACTGGGAGGTGAGTGGGATTGGGGTGCATGATATAAAATTTCCAAAGAATCAATAAAGATTATTTTTAAAAAGGGGGGGATAAGAAGGCGTTTGTATGAGTAGAGTATAGAGATCTAAAGGGGAAATGATGATAAATGAGTTGTCTAGTGTGAATAGATCATTCAGGACTTTGGAATCCATTTTATGGAGTTTAGAAACTCCTAAAGGCAGTGGAGAAGCAAAATATCAATACCAAGAATAGATTATATGGCTTGTGTCTTTAAATACTAAATGCACATAATCTGATCCAGCAGGTCCACTTCTATTTCTGGATATACTCACACATGGAAAATCGTTTCTCAACAAAGATGTTCTTTGCTGTACTATTTGTAGCATTATAGGACTGAAAATCACCTAAATGTCCATTATTTAGAAACTGGTTAAAATGTGAAAATCTGCAACATAAAAGTGGTCGTTTCTGGGAAAGAAGATCAAGTTTTTGTAGCAGGTGTGGGAGGAAACTGATTTAATGTCCATATTATTTTTGTTTTTTAACTTGCATTTCGAAAAATTTTAAATAAAAAGTAAAATTTAATTTTGAAAATAAATAAAACATGCTTGATGATGGTGGTGCATGCCTTTAATCCCAGCAGTCAGGAAGCAGAAGCAGGTGAATCTCTAAATTCCAGGCCGGCCTGGTCTACAGAGTGAGTTCCAGGACAGTCAGGGCTAATCAGAGAAACCTTGTATCAAAAAAACAAATATAAATAGATAAACAAACAAACAGGAAAGGCATGTCACATTTATACCCAGAGCTAAACATATTACAACATCTCATAATATAATAATATAGTAATTAAGAGATCAAATACATGCTTTGGTAGAATAAATATAAATTGTTGCAGCCACTTTGTATATTAATCAAATTAAACATCATAATATATTTGGCATAGAGTTCATGGTTTGGAAAATCTTACAAAAATGAGAATACTAGTATACAGATGTTGAATACAAGGATGTCAACAGCAAAAGGAAGAACCACTTTAACATCTACAATGATGGTTAAATTCTGATATAGCCATACTATTGACTGCCATATAATGATTTAAATAAATGAGTTAGAGTTCTGTATGTGGGTCTGAAGGATTGGCAGTGTTCTTTCTACTGCTAGGCTTTTTAAAAAAGCAAATTCGAGAGTGATGCATATAATATGATTCCATTTTTAGAAAAGAAGGGAGGATATTTTAATCCATCAAAACATTAGCATTAAAACAGTTGTAGAAAGAAGCAGCATCAAACAGAAAATACTGGTAATCTCAAGTTGAAGGGAGTTGGGTGGAGATGGAATAGACTATAAAGTGATTACTTATGTAGTTCTGTATTATTTCAATTACAATAAGCATATATACTACTATACTATATAAAAACTTAATTAAAAGTGGATAAAATAGGAAGAAAATGGACTGAAAGGGGCATAAAGAAACAGAAAAAGCACTCAGGAGCGTGCTACTATATCATGACAGAAAGAATTGAGGGTAACTAAATTAGAGGGACAGCAATGGAGACTAGCAGGCAGATTAGTTAGTAAATGGAAAAATTAAATATTAGTTGTATGATTGAAAGAAGACAAAGATGTCAAGGAAGCCACCAAGGTTTCTAGTAAGGTGCTGTAGTATTCACTGAGATCGGGGGAGGAAGATGTGTGATTTTACACTTGTTGAACTAGAGATATCTCTGGGAAATGCAAGAGAAAACCTATAAGCAATCTGAGTTATGCATCTGAAGCAAAGAAAACATATGAAGGCTGGAACTACAGATACAGAGATCATTAGTGTTAGGACTCTCAGTTCCAAGTGATAGACTGTTGGTCTAAACTGGTTTATAATTTTGTAAAGAGAAAGAAGGGGATTTATTGACTCATTTAACTGAAAAGACCTCAATGAAGCTGGAATTGAACATTGCTTAACCTTGGGGCTTAAATGATGTATGTCATCATGACTTTTTCATCTATGCTTCCTTTTATACTGGCCTCCTTCTTCAGGCATGTTCTATCTATGAAATGGCAAAAATAGCTGTTAGCAGCTCTGAGCTTATCTTAGCAGTTTAGTAAACTCACTAGAAAGAGTGTGCTTCTTCCATCTGACTGAATTCAGTAAAAAAAAGATGTTGTTGACAACATTGGTGACAGTAGTTTTAATGGAGAGGTTGGGGTATAAAGATTCAGAATGAAGCCAGATGAAGAAGTATAAAATACCAAATATAAATGAAAGGGAAAGAGAACAGACTAGAAATCTGGAAAATTTTAATGCCTACTATGTGCAAAAACCTGTATTATTCTAGTTCTCCAAGGGACATCAAACTGATGAAAACGTCATTTCTTGGTTCTGGAACCCACAGTCTTCATAGAAAAACAAATCTTATAAGCATATTGATATATGAGGTTACAATGGTCAGTTGTAACATCTCTGAAGAGAAATACACAATGACTGCCATATTATGCATTCATGTAAGGATGAATAAAGTGATGTTTGAGTTGGAATTTTGGATGGTTAATGGGACTTTGAAAGTTCATTTCTAACAAAGGGAATAGCAAGCTCAAAGGCTAATGAATCCCCTTTATTTGGTAATTCTCTTGGGCATTCAGAGCCTTGAAATAAAGACCAAGAAAAAACTTAACTACTGGACAGAGAAAGTGCAACAAGAGCCCCAAACAGCTGAGGGCACTTTCAAACACTCATTCTAGTGCTTTAAAAAATATGGTGTTTTAATCCCATGTTTTCTCTGCCTCACTTTTCCTTTTCTCTGTTTTCCATACACTCGAGAAATAAATACTAGTGAAGTGAACAAAAGTTTTCCTAGTTACTGAATAGAAAATGGT